>CANNZV010002306.1:121718-191861 GCA_947561585.1 Caprella mutica | reverse complement strand
AGGGATGAACTATTACGGTGTAGAACATTCATACAATATCTATTTACAGTCAATGAATATTCCAAACCCGTAAATAATATCGAAATAAAGGACTGAAATAGACCAGCTCTTCCGTTTACGTTAAGCATCAAAACAGTGAACATGTATTACGACTAAACACTTTAGAGTCTATCAGCATGCAGGCAGTGCTATAATACTATATCTCGACACTATAGAGCGTTTAAAGGACACAGAGCGTGAAGATATCAAACCACACCCTTCCTTTAGCATCTGCTAGATTTAGAACACTAGAACTAGCGAACAGTCAATTTGACTGCTTTTTAACTTTGCAAACATTTGCATCTCAAAAATTAGTATTGGTAGGGTAAGTTCTTAATTATCGGTCAGTTCAACATTTTCGGACACGTAAGAAAAATATATAATAATTATTATTCAACTTTAATATTAATTGGTATCCATGATACCTGCTCAATTATTATTTATTTTATTTGGTATCCATGATACCTGCTCAATTATTATTTATTTTATTTGGTATCCATGATACCTGCTCAATTATTATTTATTTTATTTGGTATCCATGATACCTGCTCAATTATTATTTATTATATTTGGTATCCATGATACCTGCTCAATTATTATTTATTTTATTTGGTATCCATGATACCTGCAGGTATCATGGATACCAAATAATATTAAAGTTGAATAATAATTATTATATATTTTTTCTTACGTGTCCGAAAATGTTGAACTGACCGATAATTAAGAACTTACCCTATATACTAGGCTTAGACACTTGAATTATAGATACTATATTCTTTTTAAACGTTCCAAATACAGTTCAGTATTTGGAGAGAGTATAATGCATGCAATGTCTTTACAGTAGAATAGGCACATATTTATTTAAACGTCACCTATTATTCAACAGGTTAACTTCTCACTGCTTTTTATAACAACTTTTAACATAATTTAAAGTGAATCACAGTTAACTTTAGTTCGACATTTAATAACCAATATAGTTAAAGTAATAAATAATATATTGAGAGCTGAGAAAAATGATTAGTCTGCCAACTGACATTTCAATCAGTCGCTGAGCTATTCGTGTTGTGGTTATTGAACCAGTATTCAAACTATTGTTTGAAAAAAATATTAAATATTGTTAACGCAATTATAGTATGCAAACTTATTATTATAGAGTAGTAATAATTTACTTATTATACTATTCTTAATAAATATTACATTATTACTATACAGTAGTATCACTTATCATAGTAGGTTATATGATTATTTTATCATCATACAGTAGCATTAATTAATTATTATAGCATACTAATCATACCAAACATTCATATAATCACTATTAAGTCTGTAACTATATTAACCAAGCAAGGCATTAAATTAATATATTTACTATACATTAACTATACTAGCCAAGCAAGGCATTAAATTAATATATTTACTATACATTAACTATATTAGCCAAGCAAGGCATTAAATTAATATATTTACTATACATTAACTATAGTAGCCAAGCAAGGCATTAAATTAATATATTTACTATACATTAACTATAGTAGCCAAGCAAGGCATTAATTAATGGTAATTGCTGTAATTAACATCGGAAGTATTTCAGCTGGCGAAATAACACAAAAAATCTGTAGAGAGAGAGTTAACACGTGTTAGAAACAAAAAAATACATCCGACAGGTCTGAGACATGTCTTCTCTCTATTTTTTCAAAGAACCACACAGCAACATGTTCCTCTGAACTAAATTATAACAAATGAAGAATTTAAAGAGAATTGAAAATCCTTATTCAGTAATTTTAATATGTATATTTTCATTGTAGCTATAACTGTATAATTATGTATACCTATTTATGATAAAGATGTCAAATAATTAGAAAAAATCATTTTTAATTCATCAGTTTGCTGTGATAGTATATTTCATACATTCAAAAGAACGACAATCATACATTGAATTAAATGTCGTTTATACATCTCAATCAAGGTCATACATACAACCCAATCAAGGTCATTCATACATCCCAATCAAGGTCACTCATACATCCCAATCAAGGTCACTCATACATCCCAATCAAGGTCACTCATACATCCCAATCAAGGTCACTCATACATCCCAATCAAGGTCATTCATACATCCCAATCAAGGTCATTCATACATCCCGAGTCCATACATCAGTATACACACATTCACCGAGCAACAGCCGGTGTATAGATGGTCCATTTTTTCTCACCATCACTTAAAGAGCCTCAACAGATGTCAAGCAGACAAAAATACAAAGAAAAAATTACTAAATAATACACAGAGTGTGCGAATAATGTAGTAAATGACAGTCTTAGCAAAGAAATTAGTGATCTATCTACACCGTGTGTAATGCAGGTAGTGATCACATGAATAATCACATAAATAACATGAGTAACTGATGGTAGCATTGATGAGAAAGATAGAAAACGAAATGATTAATGTGAGTGAAATAGATGAGGTTAGGAAATTGAAAGTTAATTATATTCTGTATATAAGAGTTGTGACAATATGCATTTAAAAATCATAAATTTCATAGACGAAATGAAAAGGTAGTAAATATTGCGATTCTAGACTGTTAAATTTTCTGTGTCTATAATATTTTCAGGATCTAAGATTTTTAAGCATATTGTCACAACCCTAATGATCTAAATGCAATCTATAAGAATAACCTAACATAGAACTTAGGCGCACATATAGATTACTATTTTTTTGTACTTACTTTTTCTTAAAGTCCAAACGTTTCAGACTACATCAAAATAATTTATTGATAATAAACATCAGAGCAATTAGGTAATAGAATTAGGTAATAGAATTAGGTAATAGAATTAGTTAATAGAATTAGTTAATAGAATTAGTTAATAGAATTAGTTAATAGAATTAGGTAATAGAATTAGTTAATAGAATTAGTTAATAGAATTAGTTAATAGAATTAGGTAATAGAATTAGTTAATAGAATTAGGTAATAGAATTAGGTAATAGAATTAGGTAATAGAATTAGGTAATAGAATTAGGTAATAGAATTAGTTAATAGAATTAGTTAATAGAATTAGTTAATAGAATTAGGTAATAGAATTAGTTAATAGAATTAGTTAATAGAATTAGGTAATAGAATTAGTTAATAGAATTAGTTAATAGAATTAGTTAATAGAATTAGGTAATAGAATTAGGTAATAGAATTAGGTAATAGAATTAGGTAATAGAATTACCCCAAGTTACTCGGCATGGGGCCTCATAGAGTATAATATTAAGCAAGTAACCTCACGCAGTTCGGGCTATAAATATTAAACACTGTGGTGACATCTGGCAGCTAAACCCCTGCCAAAATAGCAAAATAGCACTATTTACCATTAACAACTAATGGTTATGCAAATAGTGTGAATGAAATTGATGGCGAATAGTAATACTTTTAAACGGAGTCACATTCAAGTGTTTGGTATTGATGTGAAAAACTGAAAAAAAAAAATTGATTGAAGTTTCATAAAAAAAATTCAAATACAGGTAAATCTTTAAAATGATATAGTAAAAAAAATAACCTTCCGCAAATTTGCATAGATAATAACGTAAAATATAGGTGCCGATAGTACCATCATAGTGTGCCGATAGTACCATCACAGTGTGCCGATAGTACCATCACAGTGTGCCGATAGTACCATCACAGTGTGCCGATAGTACCATCACAGTGTGCCGATAGTACTATCACAGTGTGCCGATAGTACTATCACCGTGTGCCGATAGTACTATCACCGTGTGCCGATAGTACATGGCGCACAATGCCCGCCAAGTGCTTAGCATCACAATAGTGAGCTGATAGTACCATCACAGTGTGCCGATAGTACTATCACAGTGTGCCGATAGTACTATCACAGTGTGCCGATAGTACTATCACCGTGTGCCGATAGTACATGGCGCACAATGCCCGCCAAGTGCTTAGCATCACAATAGTGAGCTGATAGTACCATCACAGTGTGCCGATAGTACCATCACAGTGTGCCGATAGTACTATCACAGTGTGCCGATAGTACTATCACAGTGTGCCGATAGTACATGGCGCACAATGCCCGCAAAGTGCTTAGCATCACAATAGTGAGTGTTTGCAAGCGAATATAATCCTCGAACCTTTCAAACAGACCAACTCATTGAGAGAAAAAACAACCACGAAAAAACCGCCCAAATGAACAGAAGCGGTCTTTACCCGCCCCTTTCAATATGGAGGGTGATTGACTAATTAGCTGTCAGATATTATGGTGGGGACATGGAAGATTAGCCTAAAAAATGAAATGAGAATGATTTAATATCATTTTTAACCCTTCTGTAATATATATATATATTTCTATTTATAATTCCTTTTTTCGGGTATTCGTGCATCCCGTATATATCCGGTACTGCGTAATTCCGGTACAGTATCCCCCTCTGCTCTCAACCCGGTCTTTTCGTTGCCCGGTAACAATAGTTTGAATGACAATGAGAAACAATCTCATTGTACTGTACCAGTGCACAATGGAGACTGTAAAGCAAGTGGATGCGAGACTGACACAGTGTTACACAGTGCTCCAATTAATACAGGGATAGTATCCATCCTCAAAATATCGAATAGGGATAGTATCCATCTTCAAAATATCGAATAGGGATAGTATCCATCTTCAAAATATAGAATAGGGATAATATCCATCTTCAAAATATAGAATAGGGATAGTATCCATCTTCAAAATATAGAATAGGGATAGTATCCATCTTCAAAATATAGAATAGGGATAGTATCCATCTTCAAAATATCGAATAGGGATAGTATCCATCTTCAAAATATCGAATAGGGATAGTATCCATCTTCAAAATATCGAATAGGGATAGTATCCATCTTCAAAATATCGAATAGGGATAGTATCCATCTTCAAAATATCGAATAGGGATAGTATCCATCTTCAAAATATAGAATAGGGATAGTATCCATCTTCAAAATATAGAATAGGGATAGTATCCATCTTCAAAATATCGAATAGGGATAGTATCCATCTTCAAAATATAGAATAGGGATAGTATCCATCTTCAAAATATCGAATAGGGATAGTATCCATCTTCAAAATATCGAATAGGGATAGTATCCATCTTCAAAATATCGAATAGGGATAGTATCCATCTTCAAAATATAGAATAGGGATAGTATCCATCTTCAAAATATAGAATAGGGATAGTATCCATCTTCAAAATATAGAATAGGGATAGTATCCATCTTCAAAATATAGAATAGGGATAGTATCCATCTTCAAAATATAGAATAGGGATAGTATCCATCTTCAAAATATAGAATAGGGATAGTATCCATCTTCAAAATATCGAATAGGGATAGTATCCATCTTCAAAATATAGAATAGGGATAGTATCCATCTTCAAAATATCAAATAGGGATAGTATCCATCTTCAAAATATCGAATAGGGATAGTATCCATCTTCAAAATATAGAATAGGGATAGTATCCATCTTCAAAATATAGAATAGGGATAGTATCCATCTTCAAAATATAGAATAGGGATAGTATCCATCTTCAAAATATCGAATAGGGATAGTATCCATCTTCAAAATATAGAATAGGGATAGTATCCATCTTCAAAATATCAAATAGGAATAATTTCCATCTTCGAAAAGGGATAATTTAATTCAAGAAAATATAATTTTAAATATCACAACAAACGCATTGTTTAAAGTTTTACACAATACCATTAAAAATAACATCTAACGTTTACACAGAGTTCAACATTAATAATATAGAGCTAGCCCATAAACATCCAAAACAGAACTCTTTTATAGCGTAGTACACAGACACCAAAAGAAGCTCAGTTTGCTAAAAAGGACCCACCCCAACCCACCACCTCTTTATACCCATGTGGGGTCGGTACGAGGTGCCCACAAAGCAAGGGATGGGGGAATGGAGTTACCCTAAACCAAATAGAAGGAAAAGGCTGTCTCATGCACCATGTAAATAAGGCAAAAGACTTGGCTAATGTAACTTATCAAGTTGCATTAATTATCTATTATTAAGACAATTAAATTAGCCAATAAAATAAATTCTCTTTATTGATTTATTTCAACGCATTTGAAGGCAGTGGATAGGGCAAGTTCCGAATTATCGGACAGACGGTTGCACATTTTTCGATTACGATAAAAAAATTATCTTTCAACTTTTATTTTTATTAGTATCTATGATACCTGCAGACATCATGGATACCAATAAAAATGAAATAATTACTAAACACCTTTTCTTGCATGATCGAAGATGTGGAACTGTCCGATAATTCGGAACTGATCCTAACTGGGAAGTAACGGCAAATTAATACCAGAAAATAATTCAATATAAAGAATAGTACAAGTCATAATAAAATAGCAACTAAAATGTTTGACAGGTATTACATACATATTATTCTTAACAAGGTGGTTAATACTCGATTACTAACATATCATTACCGTTTTGGAGACTTGAAAATTAAAAAACTCCAATAGATAAAGCTAGATAAAATTATGATATATACTAATAATTTCCCTTGTGTGTTTATTAATTTATTTGGTGTCCACTTCTACTCGACGGGTTTTAAACATGGAGATTGTAACTATGATACGCACGGGAGTATATTGACTTAATATTTAAATTCCCCTGTTTTTATTAAAACTTTTAATATATTTAATCTACTGTATAAAATAAATTAGACTATGCAGAAAATTTAATTTTAATTGAATTCATCAAAAGTAACCTAATAACGGGTAATAAATGGTATTGATGATAACCCGTTATTTTTAGCGGGAAAGTACACTAGTATATTAATAAATTCTTCTTAATGATTATCTACAACTTGCAATAATCAGTGAATAATCAAATTGAAAATATATCTATAGGAATTGGAAAAGAAAGAACTGAAGTATAGTGTGAGTTCCGATCTATCGGACGGTTCTACATTCTCGAACATATGCCAAGAAATAGAGAATTATTAAATGACGAATTAAAACAATAATCTATACTTTTTACATATGATATGATCCAAATGAACCTATATGAAATTTATGAACTAAAATAATACAGTTAATATATAGTATATATCCAATTACCGGCACCAACATAAATTGATACTAGGGAAAGTTACGAATTAAAAGTCAGCTCCACATCTTCGTCATATAAGAGAAACGATATAATAATAATTTAATTAATTTATATAGTTGTTTCATATTTGACCGAAGAAGTGAAACTGACCGGTAATTCATTATTTACCCTAATGTCTACTATCGCTACATTAGAAGTGTCGGCAATTGAATATCCACCCCTTTATATACACTCACATTTATCAACACTGTCCAGAATGGGTGCAGGTTCGATGCCAGGCATCTTACTGTACGCCTCTTCTCTCTTCATCTTCGTTACGATAAACTGTCACAATAATTAAAAATACACAAGAAGGTTCTTCACTCCTGTCCTTTTATTAAAATCTTATTTTCTTCATTGAAAAACGCGGTTAAAGTATTAAAAGAGAGCACCAAGACGGGCCACTCTGTTAAAATTTAAATTAACTATTAAAACCTAAGAGCGGGTGAGAGAATTAATATAAACAGAACTGGAATTTCGGCGTGAATTCGCAAGGCGAATGAATAACACGGCAGGCACAACATAGGTACACACTAACTGTCAAATGTAAAAACTACCACATGTCCTAAATCCAGCACATATATACTTGCAATTATTCAACCAAACTGTTTTACATAACTTAACACAAACAGAAGTTTTTGAGGCTAAGTAATCCAAAGCATCAGGTTTTCCCGGTCAAAAAGGAACAACAACATCACAATAGTCCATGGGTACACAATAGACAGCGACACAGAGTGCTGGAAGAGCTGTGGCACCACGCGCCTCCTCTCACCAATGCCAAAAGGTAACTGATTCAGAAAAATGCACACAACTTACAACTCGCGCACACATTTCTCACGCACATACATACACACGCACACAGTTGCCACACATCGTTGCCAGGTAACGATTTTGTTCACGTTCAGTGAGCTGGAAAACGTTCTTGTCAACGTTTTGCTGTTTCTATAGATAGAACGGTTTTTTGGACGGCAACCTACAGCATCGATGCTCAGAATATAATTGGATAATGCTCCTCGCCTCATAGCGACCCAAATGGGTGGAAAATTTCATGGGAAACGAAGATACAGAATTAATTAATGCAAACAAAAACGCTTGGAAAAAGATGATTGAGCGGATTAGGGCAGACAGACAAAGTAACTACTTCGTACAACAATAAAATCCTTAATTTCTCATAACAATTACAGCATTACAAAGGGATTCTCTTCAAATACCGGAGTGGTAATAAAACCAAGTGAGAATTTTACGACATGTAACCACCGACTGCATTGCTAACCCTTTAGGGTTGATCTGGACAATAGCTAGTAACTGGAGTAACCCTTAGAGTACTTGACTGACAACCATAGTAGGGTTAGGATAACCCCAATACAACTACTATCTCCAGAAAAAAAAACAATTCACCGAATACCACTAAAAAAATTATAGTTTGAAAATCTATTTCGTATAAGCCTATAGGGTAACAACTCAATTACCGACGCTTTACACATCACCAATCGTAAAATCTATCCTAATAATACCCGTAGTGTGTTTATTTTTTATTTTGAGTCCGCTTTTACACGACGGGTATTAAGCATGAAGGATGTAACTATGATACGCACAGGAATATATTGACTTGATATTTAAATTCCCCTGTTTTTATTCAATTTTTAAATGTATTTTATCTAAAAAATAAATTAGACTATGCAGAAAATTTAATTTTAATTGAATTCATTGAATGTAACCTAATAACGGGTAATAAATTGGTATTGATGATGACCCGTTATTTTTAACGGGAAAGTACGCTAGTCGCTAGTTGTCTATATATTTATGGTGTCAAAATAGATTCGATTTCACAATTCGTAATGTTGTTCAATACTCACATAATATCAATATTCGTGAAAATGTGAATATTTACATGTAAAATATCACTAATACAACACTATAATTAATTAACACTATAACTACCAAGCGGTAAAATTGACTGCTTGGTAGTTACATTTTCAGAAATTTTATTTCGCTGACGTTGAGTATGAAAGACATACAATGGACTTCATAGAAGAAGACGAACAGAATAGTGGACCTATGAACAGAATAGTGGCCCAATGAACTAATTCGCTTAGTTCCAATTCGTTGAATTTGAATGCATGCAAGAATGTTTACTTTGATTATTGCGTTAAAATATAGACACAAAGACAGTGCACTCGCTGATGGAAGAGGAAAATGAAGATGTGAAGAGCCTACCTAACACAAAAATGTAAGAAATCTTAATGAAGAGCATAACCCAAGCACCATCCTCCAAAACTCGCAAGTAGCGTTAAAAAATGATAAACATGGTAAAAGTTAGAAAGAGAAAATACATAATCAAAATTACAACAGTTCAGGGCCCAAGGGACGCCACCCCTTCTCTTCCATTCACCACGGACAGCTTCAGGATAGAGCCCCTGAAAGCTAACATTGTAAATGAAGTAAAAAGATTAGGGTAAAAAAAGCACTATGTGTAAATAAAGTACACAGTGAAGGGTCAAAACAAATCACAATGTGTAAATAAAGTACACAGTGAAGAGTCAAAACAACGCACAATGTGTAAATAAAGTACACAGTGAAGGGTCAAAACAACGCACAATGTGTAAATAAAGTACACAGTGAAGAGTCAAAACAACGCACAATGTGTAAATAAAGTACACAGTGAAGGGTCAAAACAAATCACAATGTGTAAATAAAGTACACAGGTGAAGGGTAAAAACAACGCACAATGTGTAAATAAAGTACATAGTGAAGGGTCAAAACAACGCACAATCACTCATCAAAAATAGTTTGCTTATCTTTATTTGTCTGTCTGTGGTATGTCACGCTTTTACTAATACTCAGAAATTAGACTAAATATGTTACCAGGCAATAAGCGTGAATGCTAAATTCACGAGTGTGATAAGTTATTTCATTAACTAAATTATGAATTATTTAAAATCCCGTGTAAATTAATAATGAACTCTTTACAATATTTGTAATTTACATACTCTATTGCCTATGCTATAATATTAACGTGATTATTCAATTAAAAACTTTAGCTAAATCTGAGGACCTGGAACAGAAGTGTGAAATTAATTACACAAATACTGATACTATAGACTCAGAGAACACGTTATTCTTAACGGGCAAGTACACTAGCGTATAAATAAAATATTTACACAATGTCATGTCACAGTAAGTAGCGTCGTAACGGTAATTCGTAGTAAGTAGTATGCTAGATTACGCTTAGAGACAGCGTGAGTAAAGTCACAGGCAAGGTCGCAGGTCACCTAACAGTGCATCTTATCTTGATACAAACCGGTTAGAAAACACTGTATCTAAATATAAATGATTACAGAATGAATATAAAGCATAACGTATATTAATTAACACCTTTCGCGTAAATATCTAATGCTAATTATTTACAATTAATTGTCAGAGATGTCAATTAGTATTATGGAATTCATTAGGGAAAATGAAAAAGTAGGTTGATTATTATACTGAATTAATGTCATTAATAAAGTTTACACGAGTTACCGCTAAAAGAAAACAAATTAGAAAATATAGACAATCAAAGAAAACGAACCTTGTAAAGGGCAACTAATATATTTCTATAATTTGGGGAGAAGAATAGTCTACTATGGGGAGATACCGATACGGCGGAACTCCTCTTTAATAAACTCCTGTATAGTGAATCCTCCTGATTAGTATACTCTTGAATACTAACCTCTGAAGTAAACAAATTTAGTTTAGTCTGCCACAAATTGCTTCGAATTTTTTATGCATCTATGATCTCTATATTAAATTAGTTATATTTCACCAAAGAAGAGTTATACCAGTACAACTCCTCTATAATGAAGTCATGTGTAGTGATGAACCATTCTGATATTCAGAGTCATGAGAAATGAAATTGCTACATTGAATAATGAATTTATTTTGTGTAGTCTACCATGACATGGTCAGTTTTCTACTCATCTATTAAATTCTCTAAAATGAAGTAAACTCTCTATAGTGAACTAGTTGGAGTCCACTATAGAGAAGTTATGGAGAACTCAAAAAAATAGAATAACTTATATCTAGGGTTGTGACAATATACGATTAAAATCATAGATCTTAAGAATATCATAGACGAAACGAAATGGTATCGAATACTATATACCGCTGGTTTAGTACGATTAAATAGTCTTTAATTCAATGAGTCGATACTATTTTCAAGATCTATGATTTTAAATGCATATTGTCAGAACCCTACTTATATCCTTACTAAGCATTATAATAATAACTGTTCATTTGTAAACTGAAAAACAGTCCTATAAAAGGACTTTCTTTGGAAGATACTATATAGAAAAATGAAAATGTTGATTATTAGATTTTTTTATATCTGAAAATTATATCTAAGACTATACTATATCTAACTGAAATTATTGCCAGAAAAAATAGTATTAATGCATTTTTGCCCTTTATTCAATTTAATAGTTATAACAAACTTATATACAGTCAATATCCAAAGGCTGCCAAACAATTACTTTTCAAGCAAAATCTTCATTTACTAACAAAGTTATCATACTACAAATGAGTGTGAAAATGGAATATTAATTTAATGATGCTACAGTCAAAAAGTCTAACAGAGTAAAGTCTCAATTACCAAATGTGAATCAAATACACAATCAAAATATATTTATTGTGGAGAATAGTATATTTTAACTCATATTATATCCTGAAATGAAATAAGAGTTAAAAAATACTGTTTTCTCCTCAAATATATCTTAATGCTCAATTGCTCATAGTTTGATGCTTTTCTTTAATAATAATCCATTGATATTTAGATGCAGTATTTAATTTGGAAATTGATACTTTACCCCCTAGAGTGCACATAGGATATGCCCAATTATTATAACATATCATCTATCAAAATGTACTGCAATCACAATAATTGGAAGATGAATGTGAAGAGTAAATAATATCTGAAAACATTTATATGACAAATGTTATTTGAAATATACAATGATATTTTTGAAACATTCATAGTTATATAGTGGAACTCCTCTATATTGAAATCTATAGAGGAGACTCAGTCCTGAGTAAGGAATGTACACTGTATAGTGAACAAATTTTTTTCAGAACGCCTTGAATGCCATCAGTTTTTGTTGAGAAATTTGTTAACTATTCAGGGTGTTCTTCTTACTCAGGATTTACACTCACTATAAAGGAGTCCAATATAGAGGAGTTCTACTGTACCTAGCTTTCAGTAACATTCTTAGAAGCTTCAGACATGGATAACATTTCCTAACATTCTTTAGCTGAAGATATAATCATATAGAAACACTTGACCTGGCTTTAGTTATCTTATCAA
Source organism: Caprella mutica (assembly GCA_947561585.1). Taxonomy (NCBI): domain Eukaryota; kingdom Metazoa; phylum Arthropoda; class Malacostraca; order Amphipoda; family Caprellidae; genus Caprella; species Caprella mutica. Next base: position 179,360 of record CANNZV010002306.1, on the reverse strand, counting down.
TAGATAAAAACAAGAGAGATAAGCATGACACATTTATTACAAGGGGTTATACAATCAGCTCAGTCTACATAATAAAGTGACAGCAATAACATCAAATAACTCTTTGTAGTGGTTATAAAGTAAGAGATGTTACCAGTGAATAATTCATAGGTCTTTGAAAGTTAAAATTATATGGTAAGTTAAATATGATGCATAGAAAGTAATTCTTTCATAGATATTAATCAGTGAGCAGGAAGATTATTTCCTTTTATTAATTGATATAAATGAGCATTAGGTAAAATTTGATCAAAAATAAAATATTATTGGCCTGAAATTATATTTTTCAATTAATGTTCATTTCAGAAAGGAAATAATAAATCATATAAAAAAATCTATTATTGTATGTCCATTTTATGTATTTTAATATTCAGAAATCAACATACTTATCATTTTGCATACACAATACCTAAAGCAAGCATTGCAAACATTTTCAAATATATAATTAATGTTAACCACAGCAATTCATAACAAGCTAAGAAAATCACAAAGCATTAAAAATCGCCACAGATTGAAGACGCAACACTAGCAATTATACTCCAGTTCATTGACACACCATAGTTTCCTGTGAGAAAACCACAGACAGCAAAATAGTAGACAAACTGACTGTTTGTAAACAAATAAGAAAAGCTCAGCATTTCTACAGACAATGGCTCTTATTAGATGAGACTAATTGAGATGATTACAAATGTACACTATTGCCATCTTTAAAAGGAAACACGGGGGAAAATCTGCAGATTCTACTAGCGTAATCATTTCACTGAAAAGGATTAAAAGAAATTTTAGATTGATGTTGAAAACCCACAAACAATTTTTCTTATAGAATGTTAAGAAAATGTATTTATAGTAAATTTTTTTATTTATAAAAAAATTTTAATAGGATATAGCTAAATACTATTAGAAGTTAAATACTCCCAAATACATTCAACATTCTTCCTAAATAATAAATAATAAGTATTGAAAACAAAATACTAGATTTTATTAGATAATTGAATTAGGAAAAATAGTAATACTAGATAATAAAAATAATATTGACCATATAATTGAATAAAGTTCTGTTACTTCACACACTGACACTGTAATACAAAATCAATAGGATGTTTATTCTTTTTGATAACATCACCAAACCTATTCACTGCTGGTTTTCATTGAGTGAAAATAAATATTTGAAAATTGTTAAAGAGAAATTAGATATATATATATATATATAATTGAAAAAAATATAAATTGTTTATAAGGGTGTTAATTATTCTTTATATGACAGATAATTAACAGTCATTTTAACTTGTAATTCTCAATAAGACTGAAAGACTGTACAGATATTCTGTTGGTGTGTTACAATAATATTTTGGAGAAAATTATTGACTTTTGAAGCATTCTGAAGAGAAAATCAATTAAGTCAATTTTTTTCAGAGTAGATAGATTGATAGTCTTAATCATTTTCTTCACAATCAATGTCAGATGCTTCTAGATAAATTTGCTCATTAAATGCAAATAATTCTATTTTTTAAACAGAAATGTCTTAATTGCAGAGATAAGGAATATCTTAGGAAGTTAATTAGAGAAGGGAATATTAATTAAATGGAAACTTTTGATTACCTAGGTGTTTTCCAGTCTCAAATATTTACAAGAGATAAATATACCATCAGAAACTTTAGATAAAATGACACTGGACGACTGGAAACACTCCAAATCATATCATCATTTCTTTATTATAAATACTATCATAGATATGAATATATATTTTGTGATTAGTGAATTTTATTGTTATGCCTTTAGCTTTAATAAATCAGTAGCCCCACCTTAAAGGGATAAATCACATTTCCTTTTAGCGCTATATCCAATAATTACACTTGCTGCCATACAATTCAGCATTCATACAAAGAACACACTTAATTGCTAAATTTATTTACATCTATTTTGCTCAGAACAGATTGCACAAAATATAATTTTTTTGGAGATTATGCAGTTTGAAAAGTTGGAGCTGTAATACAATTTTTAAACCAAAATTTGATTTAAAAATATGTTCCATGTCAATTTTGGTTATTTAATCAAGAAAAATGGAAGTAAATTCAAAATTTTAAAGTCAATTAGACATACCTATCTGAGCTTTAGCAAGTCAGCTGGAACTGGTGAAGTGTTTGCAGAGTTTTCTTTCTGATTACGATTAAATGAATAACTTAGATGGTATTAATTCAGAAGTGTTCATCCAGGTAATAAAGCAAGGACTTTCTTCCCTAGACTGCAGACTGCAGAAACTGGTAGTGTTCATCGAGATTTCTTATTCATTAAAATTAATGTAAATATAGGGATTAATTCACAGGTGTTCATAGCAAAATTATTCATTATTGCAAACATAAGAGTTAATTCAAAAGTGTTATTAGAGAGCACCCTATATATCCTCATATTCTGCAATCTGCAGACTGGTTTCTTTGGCAAGTTTATAATAATCTAAAGCCCTTCAAGTGATCCAATCAAATGCAAATTGGAATTATCTCATTTTCTGAATTTTTCTCCTATGCTACACTGTTATTTTGGATAATGATTTACAATAAATTTGATCATTTTTTGATCATTATCAAATGTTAAGCATAAAACTTTGGCTTTTCATGAGAAAGACAGCAGCAGAGCTGGGGAAAAAAATGGCGAGTTCATAAATCATACTGTTTTAAAGGTAATAAAGCAATGAGCATGTCCTTTTTGACCATTTTATTGGCTGGTTTAAAGACAACTATTTTATATTGTGCTCTTCAATTGGAAATGAAAAGAAATCTCTAATTTTCTCCTATGCTTTAATGTTATTTTGGAGAGATAAGATGATTTGATCATTTTAGAGAGAACTTTAGCTTCTTCTGGTGATAGCTGGTGAGAGAAATGGAGAATTTATGAGCCATACTATTTTATCAAGATTATTCCCATTTCCATGGTTAATGGTTTTCCAAGGAGTTAATTGTCAAATGATAATCATGAGCTATCCATTTTCCTCCAGAAGAAGCCAAATTTCTCTTCAAAATGAATAAGTGATCAAATTCATTAATTTACATATCTAATTTCGATAATGATAATAAATTACAATTCAGCATATGGGAAAATTAGTTATTTCTCACCGAGTGCAATTGAAGGTGTAAAAACTTCAGTAAAGATGCATGTAATCTTCAACTCAGATTATCAAAGCTATTCTTCCTCTTCTGTTGTTTTATTAAATATTATCAATTAGATAAAAAAAAATATGGTAGATTACAAAAGGTATCATAGTTAATTATTTCCTAGTTATAATTCAGCAGTCTTATCACATATTCCTCTGTGGTTTCTGGCAAAAAAATTGTTTGAAAATTTTTGCTCTTATTTCATTTATTTGTCTCATTATTATTTAAAATAAGAAAAACCATCTAACTAACAAATAAACTAATATTATATTTTAATGTTAACTAACAAGTATATTATGTTATTAAATAAGTCAATGAAAGTATTTTATTTTATTTCAAATTTATTATGTGTGTTTTTTTCTATTATCTATGATACCACATTTTTAATATTCAATAAAACAACAAAAGGCCAGGGAAGATCTACGGCACTATGGGGCAAAGATATACTACAATGTATATCTTTGACGATCTACAGCGATATGGGCTAAGAGCTTTACCAAAAATTTTATCCTTAACTAGGCAGATAAAAGTGAGAAAGATCAGATTTTATTAATTACCCAGTCTCAGTCTGCAGAAATTAATAGAGAATCAGAATATGGGAGATATTTGGGATATTCTCTAAAGAGAGTTAAGAGACTAAGAAAAATATTTATATTTAATTCCTGCAAGTTCCCTGCAAGAAAAGGTCCTGTTAACAGCAAGAATTTATGTAAGGCCAAGGGCTTGAAATAGTTGTTCTGTGTACGAATAAAAAAAATTCAATACAATAAATATCCTATAATCCTTTAGCAGGTTAAGCAACTTAAGCATAATATCCTTAATATTTACGTTAATATTGCAAGAAACATTTAAATTAATCCCTATATTTACATTCATTTTTTCTGTGAACAAATAAGAGATTATAGATATCTATGAACACTTTACCAGTTTCTGCAGAGAATGGCATGGCAGATTTGAGATTGGTTATTTGAATTTTGCCAATAGATATCTGTCTGATTAGTAATAACCCAGTCTTCAGAATAAATATTAAAATATGGGAGATATTAGTGATATTCTCTCCTGAAGTAAAAGAGTATGACTTATAAACGCTCCATTTCTCTCTCCAGCTCTCTCCAAAAATCACCAAATTTCTCTCCAAAATGATTAAATTATCATAAATTCTCTCCAAAATAACATTGAAGCATAGGAGAAAATTAGATATTTCTCACCATTTGCAATTGAAGGGGTCAAAATAACTGTCACAAACTCACAATTAAAATGGCAAGTTTGGACATGCTTTAATACCTGGTCCGGGCTGGTTCTCTCCCATGTTTCAGAGGCTGAAAAATTATAAGCCAATTTTTGAGCCAAAATTTCACAAAATATCTGAGTCAAGCCAATTTGGCTCATTTTCTGTAGATTTTAAGCCAAAATTAACATGGGAACATAGGAATTAATTCAAAATTTAAAGCCAATTAGACATATCTGAGATTTGACCATTTCAAATCTAAGCCAATTAGTTGGCTTTAACTGACAATTTGACAAAGTCTGACTCTGAGTCTCTGACATACTCTTATACATGGGTTCTCTTCAAACAATTTTGAATTAATTCCTATACCTATTTAAATTAATTTTTTGCTACGAACACTTCTGAATTAATCCCTATCTTTACATTAATTTTGCTACAAACAGAACAGGACCTCTACAAACTCGTCTTAAGTTCTTAACCAGTTTCTGCACAGTGCAGACTGGGTAGTGGGCCAGTCTGCAGAATATGGAACATTTTTCCAAGACTCTCTGCGGGAGATTCTGATTGCCAGTGATTGGAATCCAGTCTGTATTTCATGGTAAATTCCACCGACATGTCGGTGGTATTTTTCCCCTTTAAATATAATATTCTGGCAAAGTCGGTGGATTTTTAGCTATTTATTCCTATGTTACCATTAATTTTTGGTGGAAAAATGGGGAAAATGTTGGTGGATCAACCAAATTACTGGAAATTTATGGTGGATTTTTTCAGCAATTTCAAAAAGTCAGTGGAATATTTTGCACCAAATACAGACTGGATTGGAATTTAAGAAATTTGAGATCTCTGCGGCCAGTCTGCAGAATATGGAACATTTTCTCAAGACTCTCTGCGGGAGTTTTTGATTGAATTTTAGAAATTTGAGATCTCTGCGGGAGATCTTGAATTAATTCCTATGTTACCATTAATTTAGCTGCGCCGCTGCGGGAGATTTTGAATTAATTCCTATGTTACCATTAATTTAGCTGCGGGAGATTCTGAATCTGCTACTGAGAGTCAGAGAGTAACTGTCTCTCAAATTAAGATCTCTGCAGGAGAAGAGACACATTCTGCAGACTGGGTAGTGCCGTGGCCCGTAGTGGGCTAAGCCCCAAGTAATAAAGCATGTCCAAACTCGCCATTTTAATGGCGAGTTTGTGACCAGTCTGCAGAAACTGGTAAAGTATTCGTAGAGATCTCTTATTTTGTTCGTAGCAAAATTAATGTAAATATAGGGATTAATTCAAAAGTGTTTGTAGCAAAATTAATGTAAATATAGGAACTAATTCAAAATAGTTCGGAGAGAACATCCCAAATATCTCACATATTCTGCAGACTGGGTTTGTGACAGTTATTTTGAACCCTTCAATTGCAAATGGTGAGTTTTATCTATTTTTCTCCTATGCTACAATGTTATTTTGGAGAGAATTAAGGATAATTTGATCATTTTGGAGAGAATTTGTTGAATTTTGGAGAGAGCTGAAGAGACAAATGGTGAGTTTATGTGACATACTATTTTACTTGGGGCTTGGGCTAAGGCCTAAGCCCCAAGTAAAATAGTATGTCACATAAACTCACCATTTGTCTCTCCAGCTCTCTCCAAAATTCAACAAATTCTCTCCAAAATGATCAAATTATCATTAATTCTCTCCAAAATAACATTGTAGCATAGGAGAAAAATAGATAAAACTCGCCATTTGCAATTGAAGGGCTCAAATTAACTGTCACAAACTCGCCAATAAAATGGCGAGTTTGGACATGCTTTATTACTTGGCCTAAGCCCTTAATAAGTTAATACAATACTAAAATAATGTACATTAATATGCTCAAATATCATCCAAAAATCAATGAGAAGATGTTGATAAAATATAAAACAACTCTGACTGTTGAGAAAACGCCTTAGGGCCAGGGGGAAATTACAGGATTCAAAGCTTAACACTTTAAAAGTTCCATTAGTGATTCATAATTAGCTATTAAGTATTATTCTAATATTAATAAAAATCTTTCTATTCTATCTTACCTGTAATAGAGAAACTCTCTTGATGAAGTGTTGTCGCACTCATTTTGTATCACAAATCTATTTAATAGATATAAATAATAAGTTTTTAACCATAAAATTTGTTACACCTCACATTGATGGAGACTTCTCTCACTGCTGAATGTAAACAAAAGACAAGTGAATGGAGGAATGCGCACTCAGCAGACACAATTTCCGCGAGATAGTGCTCCTAATATTGTATCATTATTTCTATCATCGGAGATATACATAAGTACCCTGATAACATTGCACTATCGGGCCAACGTCGGGTATTGGTACGCCAGTGTTATTACATACTGGACCAATGCAATGAAAACGACACTGGGCCAACGGTTGCCAAACAACACTGGCCCAATGGAGGAAAACATTGGTTAACCAATCCAGTGATTTTTTGATGTACCAGTATATTTAATACACAACTCTACTGGTTCTATTTGACAGTTATCGCCAGACAATCAGAGAGGGTAGGTGTAAACGATCTCTTCCAACTCTAATCACACCAAATGGCCAATTTAATGTCCTCAATTAAGTATATCTTTGAAATTTTAACCGTTTCAGGCAATATAGTATAAATAGGCTTGTTATCCCTTCAATTATTAATTTAAAACTTTATTTATTTCCTTGATAAAAATGAGTTTGGCCGTTAGTTAATTCATATATAGTATGAAATGTTATTTTTTCGTTTGAAATAATTTTTCACATTGAAAATTAAACATTCCATTCAATTTTGAAATGGCATAAATAAAATAATAAATATTTCAGTTTCAATTGGTATCTGTTCTGTTTCGAGTTCACCCTATGGCTTTGTCTCTAAAGCGAAACACTTTAGTGCATCAAACTATTGTTTGGATGCACTAAAGTGCATCAGTTCGCTGCAGTTTAGTGTCTCAAATTTTCCTTTGCTATAATGATGAGAATAATTTTCTCGTTATTTTAACAAACTTATAGTTAAAACATTAAAGTGCATCGAACTTATGCACTTTAGTGAATCCAAACAATATATCTGGCTTTATTTAATCCTAGATCTACCAAGGGACCTAATTAAGATGCCCGTTCTGGTGGAATGTAGATTTCTACTTTAAAAAGTTGACATGAGTTGATGAAAATAAGATACTTTAATTCTCTACACACAGAGAAAGGATTATTTGAATCAAATCAAATTTGATTTGTTTTGACTCATATGAATTGGTTATTTTTGCGCCTACCTACGTGGTGAGTTGCAGGTACTACTTAAAAGTAGTTAAATTGACGTTGGTTAAAACAAAACAGTCGTTTTGACTCACTCTTAAAATTAAAAAAAGTTGCGCCAACTCGCATAGTAAGTTAATTTATACACCAGATACATTGGATTAACAGTCGTTGTGAGTTACTACAATACACTCTGTCATAGTTGTTTCAACATACTTTAAAATTATCAAAAAAGTAACTTTTAACTCCCATAGTAAGTTGCTTCAATCTATAAAATGTATTGAATTAACTAATGTTTGATGACACACCACATCATAGTTGTTTTAACACACGTGAAAACATGAATAAAGTCTAACCAACTCACGTAATATATTGATTCAAAGCATAAATTGTTGACCCATTAGATATGAGTAAACTTTTTTCTCTGTGTACGTTTCATTTTCAATCATTCTAAGAAATAGCTAATATTCATAAAGTTAGTTTGCTAGTTTGAATTAAATTGTGACGAAACACCGATTGTGTCAAAAAAATAGAACAAAACATGTTGCATCATTGTCACAAATATTTAGAAATACATAAATAAGTCAGAGACAAAGAAAGTCACGAAGTTTCAGTAACTCAAGTCAATAACTATTTAAACTATAAATCAACAATCAAATCGGAATGGTGTACTGAATATATTAAATAATTGCAATTGAAAAGATATAAGCCTATTACAACTTATTTGGAAACTTGTTTATGGCACCATGTTTATACGTATACTACAGTAAATCTATATACATATGTAACAATTACATTAACTTTCTTTGGACATAAGAATCTACAGCAATAACTTAAAAAAATGTATATTCCAGCACTCTCTTAGAGTACATTCTATAGTCACTTCCCCAAGTCTCTTCCTATTGAGTAAATTGACCACAAGTGTTATGGTGCCTGTGTGTTTAGGACTGATCTATCTGACGGCGTCACGAGAACGAGCATTGGACCGGTAAAACATATGTAGAGAGGGACACGAGGAAATCAATGAATAGGTAGTTAATGAATAGGTAGTTAATAGGTAATCAATGAATAGGTAGTTAACAGGTAATCAATGAATAGGTAATTAACAGGTAATCAATGAATAGGTAATTAATAGGTAATCAATGAATAGGTAATTAACAGGTAATCAATGAATAGGTAATTAACAGGTAATCAATGAATAGGTAGTTAATGAATAGGTAGTTAATAGGTAATCAATGAATAGGTAATTAACAGGTAATCAATGAATAGGTAGTTAATGAATAGGTAGTTAATAGGTAATCAATGAATAGGTAATTAACAGGTAATCAATGAATAGGTAATTAACAGGTAATCAATGAATAGGTAGTTAATAGGTAATCTAAAAAAAATGAATAGGTAATTAAGAAGACATGGTCTTACTAATATATGAGTATAGGGTTGTGACAATATGATTTTAAAATCGTAGATCCTGAAAATATTATAATCAATCAGTATTGAATGGTTTCACACCAGCGGTATATAGAATTCGATACTTTTCATTCCGTTTCGTCTATGATATTCTTAAGATCTATGAATTTATAAGCATATTGGCGCAACCCCACTTATGAACGCTAAACCATTAGATATAGCCTAAATACAAGAAAAAGATATAAGAAGAAATTGATCTTGCAAATATATATCTCAAAATTAATGAATATATTAAAGAGAATTCAATTTATTGTTTAATATTAGAGACCTAGGTCTCAAATTAATTAATTGATTAATTTTCAAATATCTGTGATTGGTCATAAGAAAGAAGAAACTAAGTAATCATAATTATACCAAATATTAAAATTATTAATACATTAATTACAATTTTAAATTGTTAAGCCATTTAAATAGAAGTCGAAAAAATTAAATGGAAACAAAAACAATCATCAAACATTATCATATCTCTACTAGATAAATTGCTATAGTATCTATAGTATAGTATAGTATTCTATAGTATCTATATGGTTTTTAGATTGTAGTACACCTATATTATAGAATATAGGAATGTATAGCCTATATTTTATAGGTGACACGCTACTCATATTTTGTGGTTAAAAGATGACAGGATTGTCTCGTTAGTACGCTTGACTAACTCAGTCAACTGTGAGTGAATAGGTACTATAGTAAGAGAGGCTTCTGTCTGTCCGTCACATTAACTTGACTAACTCAGTCAACTGTGAGTGAATAGGTACTATAGTAAGAGAGGCTTCTGTCTGTCCGTCACATTAACTTGACTAACTCAGTCAACTGTGAGTGAATAGGTACTATAGTAGGAGAGGCTTCTGTCTGTCCGTCACATTAACTTGACTAACTCAGTCAACTGTGAGTAAATAGGTACTATAGTAAGAGAGGCTTCTGTCTGTCCGTCACATTAACTTGACTAACTCAGTCAACTGTGAGTAAATAGGTACTATAGTAAGAGAGGCTTCTGTCTGTCCGTCACATTAACTTGACTAACTCAGTCAACTGTGAGTGAATAGGTACTATAGTAAGAGAGGCTTCTGTCTGTCCGTCACATTAACTTGACTAACTCAGTCAACTGTGAGTGAATAGGTACTATAGTAAGAGAGGCTTCTGTCTGTCCGTCACATTAACTTGACTAACTCAGTCAACTGTGAGTGAATAGGTACTATAGTAAGAGAGGCTTCTGTCTGTCCGTCACATTAACTTGACTAACTCAGTCAACTGTGAGTAAATAGGTACTATAGTAAGAGAGGCTTCTGTCTGTCCGTCACATTAACTTGACTAACTCAGTCAACTGTGAGTGAATAGGTACTATAGTAAGAGAGGCTTCTGTCTGTCCGTCACATTAACTTGACTAACTCAGTCAACTGTGAGTAAATAGGTACTATAGTAGGAGAGGCTTCTGTCTGTCCGTCACATTAACTTGACTAACTCAGTCAACTGTGAGTAAATAGGTACTATAGTAGGAGAGGCTTCTGTCTGTCTGTCACATTAACTTGACTAACTCAGTCAACTGTGAGTAAATAGGTACTATAGTAAGAGAGGCTTCTGTCTGTCCGTCACATTAACTTGACTAACTCAGTCAACTGTGAGTAAATAGGTACTATAGTAGGAGAGGCTTCTGTCTGTCTGTCACATTAACTTGACTAACTCAGTCAACTGTGAGTAAATAGGTACTATAGTAGGAGAGGCTTCTGTCTGTCCGTCACATTAACTTGACTAACTCAGTCAACTGTGAGTAAATAGGTACTATAGTAGGAGAGGCTTCTGTCTGTCTGTCACATTAACTTGACTAACTCAGTCAACTGTGAGTAAATAGGTACTATAGTAGGAGAGGCTTCTGTCTGTCCGTCACATTAACTTGACTAACTCAGTCAACTGTGAGTAAATAGGTACTATAGTAGGAGAGGCTTCTGTCTGTCCGTCACATTAACTTGACTAACTCAGTCAACTGTGAGTAAATAGGTACTATAGTAAGAGAGGCTTCTGTCTGTCTGTCACATTAACTTGACTAACTCAGTCAACTGTGAGTAAATAGGTACTATAGTAGGAGAGGCTTCTGTCTGTCCGTCACATTAACTTGACTAACTCAGTCAACTGTGAGTAAATAGGTACTATAGTAGGAGAGGCTTCTGTCTGTCCGTCACATTAACTTGACTAACTCAGTCAACTGTGAGTAAATAGGTACTATAGTAAGAGAGGCTTCTGTCTGTCTGTCACATTAACTTGACTAACTCAGTCAACTGTGAGTAAATAGGTACTATAGTAGGAGAGGCTTCTGTCTGTCCGTCACATTAACTTGACTAACTCAGTCAACTGTGAGTGAATAGGTACTATAGTAGGAGAGGCTTCTGTCTGTCCGTCACATTAACTTGACTAACTCAGTCAACTGTGAGTAAATAGGTACTATAGTAGGAGAGGCTTCTGTCTGTCTGTCACATTAACTTGACTAACTCAGTCAACTGTGAGTAAATAGGTACTATAGTAGGAGAGGCTTCTGTATGTCCGTCACATTAACTTGACTAACTCAGTCAACTGTGAGTGAATAGGTACTATAGTAGGAGAGGCTTCTGTATGTCCGTCACATTAACTTGACTAACTCAGTCAACTGTGAGTGAATAGGTACTATAGTAGGAGAGGCTTCTGTCTGTCCGTCACATTAACTTGACTAACTCAGTCAACTGTGAGTGAATAGGTACTATAATAAGATAGGCTTCTGTCTGTCCGTCACATTAACCTAAATTAATGGTAAAAATCACAATGGAATTAAATAGAAAACTTACAATTTTATGACCAATAATAATATATTCAGAAATATTTCATTTCAAGGTATATGTTTAGGGCTACATTATATATTATTTTATTTTTATTTCCATTATTTTATTATCGTTATTTTATTTTTTATCCTTATCTTTTAATTATTGTATTGATATTATATATATTTCAATATATAATAAATATATATGATATAATAAATAACAAAAGTTTTCCTTTCCATTCTCATTCTAACATTTCATCAAAAGAAATAGAATAGACTCTATGTATTTAATTACAAATGTTATTGTTTAATTTCGTGTGTTTTCCATTCAATTTTGCATTTTTATTAATTCGCAACTCGGAAGTAAAACGAAATAAAAGATTTTAATGAATGGCTGCATTTTGCATTGAAATTAAAAGTGAAAGTTAAAGTTCAATTTGTTAACTGGAAATTATTAAATAAACTCAATTATCAAACAACCTATATTTTTAACTTAACATATACTATATATTTCGATATTGTACTTTACTCTTAAATTAACAAATAAATTGTTTTATGAGTTTTATATACCTATATATACATTTTTTTTATTTAAAATATTTTTTTTTATTTAAGTTAAGTACCTATTTTTGCAGAACATCATTTCTCTTCCAATTAAATTAAATTCGTTCAAATTTTCGGAATAATTCCATTAAACGAATTTAATAAAATTTGAGTTATTATAACTTTCGAATGTTTATTGCAAGAAACCAAATTCTACTACACATATCAAATAAAAATTAATTTATAGACAAAATCTCTAAAAAAAATTTTACAATATATATGATGCAGATAAAAAGAACTCCCGCCAGAGAAACCATTGCCATATATAGAGCATTGTTAACCATTTCCAAGTTGCTTAATTCCACATTGCAGTGAAATATCATAGCCTGCTCAATTTCTTGATTCAACCCCTCTTGACTTCTTCCTTTGGGGGTATCTTCAAAATCGAAAGCTTACAAAAATAGGCCTGAAATTCCCAAAAAGTTGAAACTCAGTATAATTGATGAAGAAATTAACTAAATATCGAGGGACACATTAGAAAATGTTTGGCAAAATACTGTGCGAACAGTGAGCTGTTGGTTTGAACAATAACGAAGAACAGCTGAAGGACATAATTTAAAAAAAAATACTTAAATCTTTTGTCTATATATACATACTGCAAAAAAATCTATGAGATTTTTTCTATATATTCATATTTATTTGATATAGATAGTTGAGTCAGTTTTTGTTCAATAAACATTTGAAAGTGTAAAGTAACTTTTCCGCCACCCTGTACTTGTAACAGCATTTATTATATACGTAGGGTGAGTTACAAATTGTCGGTCAGTTACACATCTTCGATCATATAAGAAAAAAAAGATATAATAATAATAACAATTAAAATAAAATATCAATTATTATATCGTTGTCTCTTATATGACCGAAGATGTGGAACTGACCGATAATTTAAACTTAGTTATTTGTGAGCTTCTTTATTTAAATTCTAATTACAACTCCCAGTAAATTTGACAATATAGTCATAGTAAATTTTGTAACACAATTTTCCATTACAAATAATTGCTAAAATGATAACCTATGCGTTTTCTATGAACTGTGTAAACTAGTAAAATATTTCCACAGTGTGGTTCATAACGTGACAGAGAGAGGTTAGTGAGGTGTCACGCTCCTGGAGATAACAGAGACTGCACTAAAATGTTATATTCGGTAGATTTTACCATCTCAAGGTTCGTGATATCAAAGTTACGCTTCAATTGAAACTAATAAATATATATCGTTACAAATGATTTCGAAATGAAAATTACCAAATTTTAATTTTGATGACATTTAGTGGTTATTAAATTTGAAATGTATAGTTAGCACTAAAATATATATTTGATTATTAATGCATGATGAACATTTGTGATTATTATTTATAATGAATATTCGTGATTATTATTTATAATGAATATTCGTGATTATTATTTATAATGAATATTCGTGATTATTATTTATAATGAATATTCGTGATTATTATTTATAATGAATATTCGTGATTATTATTTATAATGAATATTCGTGATTAATATTTATAATGAATATTTGTGATTTTTTTTATGATGAATATTTTGATTATTGTTCAATGTTCATGGTGAATAAAAATAATTTTTAATGATGAATTTATAATGAACATTAGTGATATTTATTATTTAATAATGATCATATTTAAAAACAAAGTTGATGATCATTATTGATAATTATTCATTATAATGAATATTAGAATTGAGTATTGGATATGAATTTTTTAAATAAATATTTAAATACTAAATATAAATAATGCAATGAATAATTATTTTAAATATTCATTATATGAATAGATCACAAAGTATTTTTTTATTATTGGATAAAATGGGAAAATAATTATTTACTTTATTGATATTTTAATAAATACCTGTATATTTTCATTATATATAAATCAAGTTAAATAACTATATATTATCTTTAATTATATATTCAGCAAATAATTTCTTATCGATAGCATGACTAAATCATTAAACAAAATGAATTGCAAAGTATTGTAATTTAAAATTATTATTTATATCATTCCTTTCTATGATTAAATTCCCTATTAAAGGATAATAGTAATATCGGTTATATCCTCACACCTGGATATTATTGTAGTAAATTATTCCATATAGGAAATGTCACCAGCCAAACTAATCCAAACAACACACATGGCGCTGTCTCTTTGCATTATCTATCATTCTTCAATCATAATTAAATGAGTCGCAATATATACTGTTAGAAATTAAATTGTCTCCTATTTGAAAGCTGAAAAAAATATATCTGTACTGATATCTCAGCTAAATTATTTATACACTATTATAACATGGGTTGCAGCCGTCCTTAAAAAAGGACGCTCATTGTCCTTAATTTCTAGCATAGCTTTTACTACTTCAAAACATTCAAAAGTTAATAAAATATTAAATATTTACTGTACAGTAAACAATCGCATGCTTCAGACGTTCGTTATACAAACACGTTTAAGTAGCCTAGGTAAAGTTTAAGGTCCACTATATACTAGCAGGTCCTCTTAGTATACGCATCTTCATTTAATCACGGTTAAATGAATGGTAGTATAGTCTGCAAATTTGCTTTCCATTCATTTAACCGTAAGTAATTGAAGAGGCGTAAACTGGGCGGTAAAAACACGGCGTTTTATCTGGTAGTACAGATTGTGCCTTAGACCGGTTTAGTTTGCTGTTGAAGGGAGGTCTGGGAAGACGAATAAGAAGTTCATCAAGTTTTAGTTAAGTTGTTTCCAGTTCCGAGTTGTAGTTCTCGCCCAATCATCTTGAGCCACTTTGCACAAACTGGTAGAGTGTTCATAAAGAAAATTAGCACAGGGATTTTCACAATGGCTTACATTTTCTTCATATTTAGAATTTAGCATTTAAGTAATATAGAACTCAGTGATATGTTTCTTAGTGTCCTCTATTGAAACTTTTCAAAGTTGGCAACCCTAATCTGTAATATATTATATAGCTAATATTAAATCATTTGCTTGGCTGCACCTTTAATTAGTTATTGGTTATAATTTAGTGTTCCTTAGTGGTTAGGAGGTGTTAAGTACGTAGAAGTACTAAAAAGAGACACGGAAATGAGGAACTTCCGATGAGAGACAGTATACTGAGAAACAGTATACTGAGTAACAGTATACTGAGTAACTGTATACCGAGAAACAGTATACTGAGAAACAGTATACTGAGTAACGGTATACTGAGTAACTGTATACTGAGAAACAGTATACTGAGAAACAGTATACTGAGTAATAGTATTCTGAGTAATAGTATACTGAGTAACGGTATACTGAGTAACTGTATACTGAGAAACAGTATACTGAGAAACAGTATACTGAGTAATAGTATACTGAGAAACAGTATACTGAGTAACAGTATACTGAGTAACAGTATACTGAGTAACAGTATACTGAGTAACAGTATACTGAGTAACAGTATACTGAGTAACGGTATCCTGAGTCACAGTAACTGAGTAACAGTATACTGAGTAACAGTATACTGAGTAACAGTATACCGAGAAATAGTATACTGAGTAACAGTATACTGAGTAACAGTATACTGAGTAACAGTATACTGAGTAACAGTATACTGAGTAACAGTATACTGAGTAACAGTATACTGAGTAACAGTATACTGAGTAACAGTATACTGAGTAACGGTATACTGAGTAATAGCATACTGAGTAACAGTATACTGAGTAATAGTATACTGAGTAACAGTATACTGAGTAACAGTATACTGAGTAACAGTATACGGAGTAACAGTATACTGTTACTCAGTATTCAGAGTAACAGTAAACTGAGTCACAGTATACTGTTACTCAGTATACTGTTACTCAGTATACTGTTACTCAGTATACTGTTACTCAGTATACTGTTACTCAGTATACTGTTACTCTGTGTTCTAGGAAAATTCAGTCCCAGAAAATTGGGCTTCGAAAAATTCGGTGTCAGTTTATAATGACTTTATTATAAAATAATAATGCAAAAAATTGAAATTATGAATACTAAAATGTGTAGTTTATTTATTAAAAGCTGGTAACATCATTAACCGTTATACAATGATACGTAACATTTCTAATTTTGACATTTATTGACATTTATTTTGAATTAGATTTGAGCGGAAAATTCGATCATGGAACTTTCAGTCTGAGGTACATATAAAATTGATCAGTTAGATGTAACCCCCTGACAGGTTTTTAAACTATCATGAAGTGTGCAGTACAACAAACTAGCAGATTAAACATACTACATAACAGCCATTTATTTTAAGAGGACACTTATAATTTCGATACCGAATTAACCAGACCAAAATTTCCGACCACCGTTACTCATATACTGTTACTCAGTATACTATTACTCAGTATACTATTACTCAGTATACTGTTACTCAGTATACTGTTACTCAGTATACTGTTACTCAGTATACTATTACTCAGTATACTGTTACTCAGTATACTGTTACTCAGTATACTGTTACTCAGTATACTGTTACTCAGTATATTGTTACTCAGTATACTGTTACTCAGTATACTGTTACTCAGTATACTGTTACTCAGTATACTGTTACTCAGTATACTGTTACTCAGTATACTGTTACTCAGTATACTGTTACTCAGTATACTGTTACTCAGTATACTGTTACTCAGTATACTGTACTCAGTATACTGTTACTCAGTATACTGTTACTCAGTATACTGTTACTCAGTATACTGTTGCTCAGTATACTGTTACTCAGTATACTGTTCAGTTTATCGTTTTATTCCATTTGTTTTTAAGTAATTTCAGTACCGGAAAGTGATGTATCGTTGACTGAGTATTTACACTAAATACAATTATGGTTTTTTGAAGCTAGAGGAAATCCTCATAATGTTTTTGCACCTAATAACAATGATATAAATAACAAAGTAATTAAAGGCTATTATTAACGTGTATTATATGAAATATACTATTACTTACTTATATTATTTGAATAATATTATTAATTACCTATATTATATATAATATACATTTTACAGTTTTATTACTTTATAATTTGTTGCAAAAAATTATGGGGATATGCATTTGCATACATAATTAATATAAATGATTAAATATAATCAGTTAATTTAATGCTATCATATGTACTGTGTCAATGAGAATTTAATTATTTTAATTAAATTAATTTTAATCTATATGGCTCCTTAAATGAAATAACTATTAATTTTGTTTTTAACTGCTTTACACGATTAAGAATTATTTCTTTCTTTATGTTTTTTCTAACGTGAGAAAATAGGCCGAGAAAATCCCAAACCCCGATGATTTCATAACCTCCTATCAGCTGAGACAACAATCACAGTTTGACTTTGAACTTTGACCTAAAAGTAAGAAGAATACAGTTAATTAAGGCAATTATTTATTTAACTCTAAACGGCTGGCGTGAACGTTTTCTCCGTACCATTTTCGCTAATCATTTGATGTTTATTTTATTTATTAACATTCATGACTCTTTTTATCATCTGACGATAAAACTAAATAACGATAAAAACTGTGTCGTTTTTCTTCAGTTATATACTATAAAAGTCGTACATTTATTTATACCTACGAATAAAATAACAAAAACATAGGAATAATTTTGCAATAAACCATTCAATTTCCTATGGTAAATATTTCACAGAATGACCATCACAAAACATTTTTCTTATCGAGTACACAGAAATCATTCCGGTGCAAGTGCTCACAAACGTACACACGAACACTCTATCTCGGGTTCGTGCTCGTGACCTTGTCTCACAGTGTTATTGTTGTCGTTGTTTTACGAGCCACTTTTGACGATCTAAATCACGAAAGAATGGTGAGAAATACCAAGTTGTGGTACAAGTTTACTATTACAAATACTGGTACCCGATTACAAATACAGGGTGGCGCAAAAAAAAGGAAACCCATTTTCAAATTAGTTAATTTTAAAAACTATTAAACCTAGAAATTTTCTAAAAAAACTGTTTTATTCATTTACTCTTTCTGCATCTATCTCAATGATATGTTGAGAGTTACGACGAAAATTGAACATTCTGCAGCGAATTAAAAAAAGGCACCTAAAAATGGCTTGCGCGAGCACGAAATACGCCAAAATATTTCATAATAGGAATAATTTATTTCCATATGGTAGCTTGTAGTAAAAATTTAATCCTAGAATTTTTCATTCAATTAACGTTTTGGTTATTGACTCTTTCATTCATGGAAAAACATCTTCATCACCAATCACGATATCTTCTGCAAAATGTGTATTTATTGGCAGAAACCATTTTGCAAAATTTAGACGGTGCGGTAAATCAGTTCTAAGAGCTCGAGCCTTACATGCTTCTTAAAAGATAATATCTCAAATTGTGTTTAACAATTTAGTGAAATGTGCTTTAAATGATATCTAATTCTTACCATCTGATTTATATTTTTGTATTCAGATTAATGTTTTCATGTGTTCATTCTTTTCTCCTGCGACATGATCACTTTTTGTTCAAATTTAAAGTGGTTTCTTCAGTTTTGAACTTATTAACATTTGTCAATGTGGTTTTACAGTTGGTGGAAATCTTTCCAGAAAGCGTTATTCAAAATGAGGTTGAACCTGCGTAAAACTTACAGTGTTTAAAAAAAATTGTCACAACAAAAACTCTGTTCTTTTGAAAGCTGCATTTTGAGGGTATCGAATAGGATAAAAAAAGTAATAGCGAGATGATTTTATAAAGATATCAATTTTACCTTCAAAAAACAACTTTCAAATGGTAATTAATTGTTTTATTTTCTCTTATTTGTTACAAAAAATAGTAGAATTTAATGTTTTTACATCCATATAAAATGAAGTATACCTCTTATGATTTTTTTCATATATTTATTTTTTGCGCAAGCTATTTTTAGGTACCATTTTTTAATTCACTGCAGAATGTTTAAATTTTGTCGTAACTCTTAACAAATTATCAAGATAGATGCAGAAAAAGTAAACAAATAAAACTACGTTTTTAGAAAATCTCTAGCTTCGATAGTTTGTAAAATGAACTAGTTTGAAAATGGGTTTCCTTTTTTTGTGCCACCCTGTATAGACTTGTGATGTGGATTCGATTACAAGTATCGGCCTGTGGTGGAGATACGATTACAAGTATCGGCCTGTGGTGAGGATACTATTACAAGTAAGGGCCTGTGGTTGGGATACGATTACAAGTACCGGCCTGTGGTGGAGATACGATCACAAGTACTGACCTGTGGTGGAGATACGATTACAAGTATCGGCCTGTGGTGAGGATACTATTACAAGTAAGGGCCTGTGGTTGGGATACGATTACAAGTACCGGCCTGTGGTGGAGATACGATTACAAGTACCGGCCTGTGGTGGAGATACGATCACAAGTACTGACCTGTGGTGGAGATACGATCACAAGTACTGGCCTGTGGTGGAGATACGATTGCAAGAACTGGCCTGTGGTGGAGATACGATCACAAGTACTGGCCTGTGGTGGAGATACGATTGCGAGTATCGGCCTGTGGTGGAGATACGATTACAAGTACCGGCCTGTGGTGGAGATACGTTTACAAGTACCAGCCTGTGGTGGAGATACGTTTACAAGTACCGGCCTCTGGTGGAGATATGTTTACAAGTACCGGCCTGTGGTGGAGATACGTTTACAAGTACCGGCCTCTGGTGGAGATACGTTTACAAGTACCGGCCTGTGGTGGGGATACGATTTCAAGTATTGGCCTGTACTTGTTTAAAATATTCATTAACAATATCCGAATTAAAATTTACCCCATTTACTGAATATTCTTGGATCTTTTTTGTTTAAGCCACTGAAAATACACATAAATGTCACTTCATAAAAAGTAATGTAATCATAGATAGGAGTTACTAAGTACTGTAAGTTTGTCTTAAATTTTAATATTTTTTTGAATTGGGATCGTTGTTTTACATGAATTCATACAGATCTATCGATCTTATTCGATTAGTGTCACATTCACTTTTGTTACGCCTTTTAGAATGTTTCATCGATTTTATGAAAATCCTCATAAAATTTTAATTTTCCACCATTGTGTGAGGTATAAAATTATTTTGTTTTGGGGATCTCTAACATTCGTTATTTAACTCAATGAACTATTTTGACTGGAATAACTGTATTTACTGAGAAAAATAGAAAATTATTTTGAGTGATCATCCAATAGACGGCGTTGTTTACATTTATTCACGATATATGACCTTGAATCCTCAAACTAATTACCAATAAACTATTTTTAGATTTGTAATCACGGTAATTATCTGTTGGTTTATCTGTTGGTTTATCTGGTGGTTGGTTGCAAGAAAAATGTCACGCTTTAACATTTAAGGTACAATATAATTCCATGACCAAAATTATTGTCTAAATAACAGAAAATCCACAAGAAAAAACAATTTAAAAAATCGAAAAAAAAACTGAAAAAGGGGATAACAGAACTATGATTATAGTACTTTTTATAAAGCATATTCCATAAAGATATGAATATATTCTAAAGATCCTCATTCTATACATCACCAATGTAAATTAGTATTAGTATTTAAATTAAAAAGGAAGTATTCAAATGATACTATTTCTGCTTATAATTTAAAAAGCAGTTTCGTGGTTTAAATAGATCCAAAATTGTTTCTTGTCTCCTTTAAATAGAAAGGAATACTAAATATTTATATAAAAAGTAGAAATTGAATGGAATATTAAATTGAATAGAAATAGAAATAAATACTAAATATTAATAAACTTCAATTAAAATATGAAACCTTCCAAAAACATTGAATTGAAGAAATGATCAATGATAAGATATTTTTTTATTCCGCATACAACAATGAATCGAAATATTTTGACTATCACGTCATGCCTATGTTATTTTTTTTATATGTGACATCAGTCTTGTCACATATAAATTGCTGTAACTTTACATAGTTTGAGCTATGGTTACGGAATACTTTAAAAATGGAATACATACCAATTTATATACAATATTTTTATAGTTTTAAAAATATAGATAAAATATAATAACCTAATTATGATTGTACTGAATAAACGAAGTTAAATAACAATTTTAAAAAACCAAAACAGTATTTCTTAAAAAGGAAAAACTGTATATGTTATAACATTGCTATGCACTATAAAATTGTTTTAGGTTTACAAATCATTCACATTCACTAGGAACGCCTTCTTTAATTTATAAATAAGTTAATAACATCACTATGTAAGGTTGCGTCACTGTAACCAATTCATTATTTTAATATTAAGTGGGAGAGGATTAAATCTCTTGGTTATTTCAATTCCTGGTAAACGAGTAAATTTATTTACAATAAAAAAATTTACATAAAAATACAATAAAAAAAGATAGAAATAAATTACGATTATATTTTTTTCGTCTTTCATTGCACCAACATACGCTAATAAACTCACACGGCAGAATAGAAATCAAAGATGGCGGTAAAATAAACATTTAAGTAATCATCTTTCTATAAATTATATTGGATTCACTTCCATGTTACCTGTATTGTGATTATACACACACTTATAAAATGACAAATAATACATTGTAGTAATGTACATCTAAAATGTGACAAATAGTACCTTGTAATAATAGAAGCGCTGAAAACTAGGCACAAGAACATTATTCGTTCAGGAGCCCCGAGACAATTGGGCCCAGGACAATACAGCTCATAAAAAAAGTGACAGATGGCAGACACAATATAGAAATGTTCCTTTGTTATTACAGTAGCAATTAATAGTCTTTAATTAAATTGATATCAACGACTCTGATAAAAACGGAGTCGGCAACAACCTGAAGAATTAAGAATTTGCCTTTTTTTCTTTAATCCATGCACAATATTTAACTTTTACTTAATGCTTTATTAAGGTTATTTCGCGGATATGAAGGCCATTCCAAAGAAATAGACGAAATCTTCTTTCCAAACCAGGTGTCTGGTGTGTCTACAGCCGTGTCATGTAAGATCTGCCTCGTACCACTAATGTAACTGAAGAGTGGAACAGAGCGATGCATGACTCGACTCGATATCGTCACACTACTATTTTTAAATTATAACATCTAATGAAATTTGAGAAATATCACGTTGGAAATAAATTTATACGTATAAATACTGAAAATCAAGATTACACTAAAAAGGTGAAATATGTGTGAGCAAATCAGGTCTTTTCAACCATCGTCTTGATAAAGCTTTAAGTAAAAGTTAAATGCTAAATATTTATGCATTGCTTTTTATACAAAAGCAAAATTTTAATACTCCAAATTGTAGCTGAGTCCATTTATATCAGAGTCCACTGTATTAAACTTAATTGAAGATCATTGCTACTGAAATAACAAAGTAACACTTCTTTCTTGTGTCTGCTGTCATAATTTTCTTTTTTATTATTGGGCTCAATTGTCATGGGCCCAATAATGGTAAGGCCCAGAAATTGGTCCACAGTATTAGTATATTAAACTTATAATGTTACAAATAATATACATTGTATTAATGTGTACTTATAATGTGACAAATAATGTACATTGTATTAATGTGTACTTATAATGTGACAAATAATGTACATTGTATTAATGTGTACTTATAATGTGACAAATAATGTACATTGTATTAATGTGTACTTATAATGCGAAAAATAATATACATTGTATTAATATATACTTATAATGTGACAATTAATATACATTGTATTAATATATACTTATAATGTGACAATTAATATACATTGTATTAATATATAATTATCATGTGACAAATTATATACATTGAACACAAAAAAAAATATTTAATTCCATATACAATCCGAGTAATATAATTTGAGTCCAGTCAATAAACTGATAAACCAGAAAATCTAGTGAACAGGACCTGAAAAAGATTTAGCACTGGTTATCTCTCTTATCACCGATCAAATTATTATTTAACCCTATTACCGATCAGAGGGTTATCTACCCTATTACCGATCATAGGGTTATCTTCGTGCTAGTCCTTGACTCTATAAGTCACTTGAAGTGTGATAATGACTTTGAATCACGATAAGCAGATCACGTCAGTAAGGGTTAAATTAATTAAATTCTGATGGTAATTATAGGAGTATTGCGAGTAATAAGATCTAATTAAAGCTATAGTCTGGAGATGCTTTTAAATAAAAGTTATTTGACTATTTGTATAATACTGGGTGTACCAATTCTAAAAATTATTATTATCATTATTTTAATAAACAATAATAACTTCTTAAATATTGTTTCAATTTCAATTCGGTCCATTTAAAACAATCTCAAAACAAATATTTTACTAATTCACTTAATATACATTATATATCAGTTTATCAGTTCTTTTCTTTGATAATGAATTTAGACAAATCCAGATTGAATCCATAGTTTTATGCAACATTCCCAAGGTTAGTTCTAGAAACGACTGACAGATTTTGTTCTTCAACTCATTGATATCCATAGATTCAATGTGATAAGCCGGGCTGGGACAAAATGACATAAAAACTATAGATCCCGAAAATATCATAGACGAAACTAAATGAAACGGTATCGAGTACCATAAACCGCTGGTGTAGAACCATTCAATACTCTTTAATTCTCTCCGTCTATAATATTTTCGGGATCTATAGTTCTTAGAGCATAATTATTGTCCCAGCACTGGTGATAAGCTTTACTCTTGATAAATCAAAATAGAAGGAAATCACAAGATGTAAGATCAGGTTATCTTGGTAGCCACTTTATGCTTTTTAACATTTCTTGACGGATTAGGTTTGGGCTCCATCTAGCGTAAAACAATTATTTTGAGTCTGGTAAAATTTAAAAAGCAGGCTGGGAGCCTGACTGGAGTGAATAGGAAATAATTATCACAATTAACATTTGTATCAATGAAAACTGGGGCGAAAATTTCTCCCATTCTTTAAGATCACCCACACGGTTGTTGGAGGTGAATGAAGTGGTTTCTCTGCTCTCCAGTGAGGGTAAGTAGTACACCAGTAACGACAACTGTGAGTGTTTACTCCACCGTGGATATGGAAATGTACTTCATCAAAAAACATTAGGTAGTAAAAAAATCCATCACCAAAATAATTGTCCTGATAGCAGAAAAAGAAATAAGAAGAAGGAATAAAAAATTGAACATAAAATCCAAGAAACACGAAAAACAACACACAAAAAAGCGAATAAAAACAACTCACAAAAAAAAAAGCGAAAAAAAAACACATATGATTACAGTACTTTTAATAAAGCAATAAGGATAGCAAAGACAATAGAGCGAAGTGTTATTATACCTATTACCTTAATCTGTGGACACTTCACTCACAACTATTCAGTAAATTTTTTTTGTAAGTTTTTGTTAATACTGTCACTGCCGATGGTATGAAGGCCAAGAAAGAAGATCTATAAAGATAATTGTATGAAGGGGGGGGGGGTAAATATTAAGTTTATAATGTTTATTTATTTCTTCTCAATCCGTTGGTATGTAGGTTTTTCTATCGAAATGATTCTACAGATCACATAATTTGCAGCTCAGTAACTAGGGTTTGATTGTTTTCTGGGAATCATTTCACCTATAACTTTATAAATACTTTTTAATTCACTTGATTTTAATATTAAATGAAAAAAAATTAAGTATGACAGGGTAAGTTATGAATTACCGACCAGTTCCAAATTTTCGCTCATATTATGAAAAATAATAAATATTCAAAATGTTATGTCTTATAGTTTTTTCTTGTATGATCGAAAATGTGGAACCAGCCGATAAATCGTAACTAACCCTATTATTTTAAATTGTTGATATTCTGCAAAGTTAAAACATTTCCTCACAATTTCACAAAATAAAACCTTCTCTAAGTTAGGTAATGAGATTAAGGTGTAAATCTCTTACGGTGTAGAGGTCTGTGTCATCACTTAACCTGTTAATGACCTCAGGCGTGACTGACCTTTGACCCCTGCACTAAAAGGTCACGTGATATGTTCTCTCTTTATTCTTTACATCGTGAGAATAGTCTGACGTTACTGTGAAATTAGTACAACATACAACATTAGTGCAACAATGCTAATTTGTATAAATGTATTTTTCTACTTTGTATAATATATATTTTTCTACTTTTATTTTTGACACTCTGAATTTTTAAATATTTTGTTGACATCACAGAATTAGAATAGAAAGCTGGATAATAAATGAAATAATATTATTTATTATTATTCTTAATTTTAATGTCAATTATTAATAATCATATAATATGTATAGGCGGAACCCTGTATGTGATATATGCGTGTGTAAAATAATTATGTTATACAATACGCCAATTAACTATTAAAAGTATTGCAGAATTCTTATTGATTTAATTGTTGTATATTTATATTTATATTTAATTAAATATTATATTTAATTAAATCATAATTATAAGGGACAATAAAGAATACCTTTTAACATAATAACTGTGACGTAACAAACCATTAAATTCAAACGTCCGGTTCCCATTTGCTTTATATGATATTCGAAAGTTAATAGTAATATTATGTAAAATTATAAATAACTGTAATATAAAGTCTTACCAATGTCTATTTTGTTTCAGATAGTACACATTCTCTCTACATATCATGGGTCCTGTTTCAACACGATGGGCAAAATATGTCCAAATGTACCTAGTATTACATTTATTAACAAACGCACATTCATCAATATCAAGAAATAACCACAGTACTTTAGGTGTAAATAACGTAGAATATAGTTCAGCTTTAGATTTTAGAAATAATACCGAATTTACACAATCCATAAAAAATACTAGCAGTAGTTTAGCGAACTCATTACCTAGTGGTAGATCGAGACGCAAATCTCGTTACCTAGATTATAGTTCGTACAAGAGAGAAGCTGAAATATCGCAAGATCCTCACGTAGAACCTCATGAAATATTCAATCCTAATTCTATTAATAATTCACGACCATATAGAAGAAGGATAAGATCCAGACACTATAGCAGGGTAGTTCACCCCAGTAATAGGTCACCGTCTTCTTATAGTCAGCAAAGAAGACAAAGCAGGGGTAGTGCGCCCAGAAATAACGCAGTGCCTCTTCATCAGTCATTTCAAAGATTCAGAAACAGAACTTCAGATTCTTCTGTTCCAAAATCTCAGAATGTTCGAAGGATAAATGTATATGATAGCCAAAATGTATATTCTAGTCATGGCTATCCGTACAGCAACGCAATACCTTACGGAAGTAGATTGAATCATGGTAGGGCTTATGAAGATCCAAATTACTACTATTCAAATCAAGTACTTCAGCCTTTCGCTACTCAACAAAAACAACCTCAACAGTACCCAACATTTATTCAAAATAATTACCAACAACCTAGTGTTCAAAACTACCAACCAGTTCACCAATACCAACAAGTAGTACACGAACAACCCAATACAGATACCTACCAATCTCAACCCCAACCACAAGTTGCAGCTTCCGTACAGAATCCACAAAATGAACAGGTGCAAGCACAAGGGAGCAGTTCCAGACCCATTAGAACCAATGAAACTTCAAGTTCTCGAAGAAGTCAAGAAGTGGAAGAAAATTCTCAAGATTCTGACGATCTCCGCGTCGGAAGGTCACTGAACGTGTTCTCTCGATATGGTTTCCTCACACTCTCTATCAAGGTGAGGCCTAGCTATAATAACGATAATTTGGAACCTAATTGCAGCCTATTCTCTTTAACTGAAGTTCACATTTAATTTCAGAGTGTAGCAGTTTAATAAAGTGTGTTGCATAACTCATGTCACATGATTTAAACTGTTATGATTGAAGGAAGAGTAATAGCTTGTATAAAAAGTAGTAATCTTCGTCATACTGTAACACACCAAATTGCTATGACATTTATATTAAATTAGCATACACTATAGTGTAAAGTTCGAGCTTAACAATAGAATATATTATTTTTACACTATTCAAATCATATTTTAACAACCTTATAAATGGAAATTAAGATTCATATTTAGAAAAGGAAATGTTATGTTTTTTAATTAATTCATATCCAGTTCATATCACGCTCCATTTCCTTCACTCATCTCATCACAGGCAACCGGAATACAATACTCTGACGTCGGTTCATCCACCATATCTCCATTCATCTCATACTGGTTCCGAATACTTAGAAAAAGGACTAAAACGGTACATAACTATCGTATAAGAGAATAGGCAAACTAACTGTGTTCTAATTTTCATTCATCGTTTTGTTCATGGTCATCTTGCTACATGGGATTCAAATTATCAGTTCTATTGAATGTAGTGAAAGATGCCAAGAAATAGTCAAGAGAATTGACATATGATTGAAAAACTTAATACTCAACGGGATTTCCCTATTATTAAGGGGGATAATAAAATATCAACGGTGAAGATATTTTTAGTGAAACGCTGAATAGAAATCTTTCTATTCGAAAGCTTGAAACCTAAAAATACATTTAACGTTGATATTTTTATAACCCTCTTGATAGAATTGAAATAGACATTCGAAATAGACGATGCAGATTATTTTACGATAGCTATTGAGATTAAAAACACAACCATAGGATTTTCCATTTACCTACAAACTTCAAATATTTAGTTCCAAGGTCATAAGAATCAACGTTTCATTTTTAAAAAATATGAAAATAGTAAGTTTGTCCCACTCGATGTCAGTTAAAGTAACGTTTTCTAGCAGTTTTGCCTAATAACAATTTTCATTTCGTGAGCCTTGTAAGTTAAAATACAACCTAATTTTACTTCTTGCCTATTCCGAATAAAATGTCTAAATTTTCTCATTTGGAGGTTGCTTCACCATCTGGAGACAGTGACTTCCTCTTCAGGGAGAACACTGCTGATATCTTTGAGAGGAACTCCTACTGGGGCAAGAGGGAGGCAAGACGACACACGGGTAACTTCGACACTCACTTCTACATCCACTTCTGCAGCAACCTCAGTGAGCTACTGAAGGCATACTTTGACCACTTTCGAATAGAGGGCGTGCCAGATCCACATAAGGTGCATAGATGGAAATGTGATTATATTAAGTAGGTGATTTTAGTGAAATTCATAGAAATTGTAATATAAAATTCAATAACAATTTCTAACATGATTTTGGTTACTGACAGTTCACTGACGTCCAAATGATGTAAATCCGTTTAAAAATATGTTGAGTAGACGTTTCCATAGATACTGTATTTTCGACTACCGTGTCCTACTGTTAAGTAAATAATTATTTTTCAATTTGCAGGCGTTCACGTCTTCACTTTCTTCACGTGCCCTTGCTAAGCAATTTGGACTAAGCTCCTCCTTCCTCAATGGTCACTTTTCTTACGTACTTGTAAGACTTTTCAGAAGAAGCAGAAGAACGCAACTCGATGGTATGACTTAGCTTAGCTGTGTTGATTGCATTGATTGCATGAATTTTTAGTCATGAAACTTTGAGATAAAAAAATATAACGTATTCTGGACACGAATAAAACTGTCTTCAATTCAATTAATTTGTTTCAGGTCCTCTGGAGATAACCGGAACAGTTAAAAAAAGTTTGCAAGATGTGACCATGGGATCGACAGAATCTGTGCACGAATTTATTGACAAGTGAGTGAGATGTTCGATGATGTTTTCTTTAGATTAAAAGTACTGTATTCATAAAATCAAATATAGATGAGTAAATAGGAAACAAAATGGGAATAGTTTAAACAAAATTTCAGTATTCACAGGATCCGTGCACCCTATTTTCTTCTTTGATTCATTTGGATAGATATTTTGAATGAATTAAGAGCTTCTGTGACTTCTAATTTAGCCAACAAATTCTCATATTTCCTTTAGGTTTGGGAGTCACGTGATCACAGAGTTTGAAGTCGGTGATATGATGTATCAGACATTCGTGTTTGGTGAAAGACTTTACAGGGAGCTGAAAAACACGTTCGCCGACACTCCAAGGTACGCTAGAAAGAAACTATAATAAATAGTGATGATGTAAAGAGGTACAGAGAAAAACTCCTGAGTTATGAAGTACTCGAGTAATGAAGGACCTGAATTATGAAATGCACCCGAGAAATGAAACATTTTCTATGTTTGAAATATAGAAAAGGATACAATTGTGTCAAGAATAACGTCACAGTTACTCCTAAATGATAATAGTTTTCAAGATTTCAATCGTAGAAAGCTATCTAGTGCTCGTGAGAAATGAAGTGGCTCTGAGTTATGAAGGAAACAATAGATCATAACTCAGGAGTTTCACTGTACTAGGTATAACTGAATTTCTTTTTCCAGTGAGGGACGTCTGGACCAACTGAAACATTTCCTAACACCAAATTACGCCGCTAAAGTTGGAGAGGTTCAGCTTGCATCAGGTAAATAAATTACGATAAGAGATATAATCAAATGAAAACTTTAATTTCTACAATTTATGGTCATCTTCTCTTTGTCTTTTCAGGTAATAACAAACTAGAAAGAATTCTGGAGAGACGAACTACAAATCCTGAACTTTTGATGTACCCAAATATTTTTAAGGTGAGTAAATGGAATACTGAAATGATATGCACATTGTGAAGTTATAGTTCTATTAAAGAATTTTACTGGTGCCAATCAGTAGGTAGCCTCCTATTAAAATACTAACAATTTTTTTAAAAATTGGATGATTAGACTATCTAACATATCGTTTCTAGGGTGAGTACGAATTATCGGTCGGTCTCACATCTTAGGTCTTATAGGACCGAAGATATGAAACCGACCGATGATTGGTAACTTAACTTACCTATTTTAATACTTCACCATCAAGAATTTTTATTTTTATTTAAATAATTACGATTCAACTTCAGTTGTTCGATGACGAAGCTTTAGAAGAAGACATCGAAGGTCTGAGAGGTGAAGTTATCCTCAGTTTGAAGCTGGAGAAAATATCAGGCAAGTTACCTCCAAGTCCAAAGACCAGATGGATGTCTGAGGTCCTGGACAATGCATTGGCCATCTACTACCACCATATGTCCTCCACTAGGAAAAATACCTAACAAACTACTGATGTAAATTTCTTAAACTAGGAATAACAAAGACAATATAAGATAGACGCTCAACTTGATAGGGCACATGCAAAAATAATAACAACCAATCAGAAGCGATCAGTAGCATACGTCACACCAAACAATAATAAACGTACGACCCCCCGCCCCCCCTTGAAATTCACAGAAGGATAATCTTTAGTTTTAACGTGTGAAGTCATTAGAAATATAAATATTCTCAAATGATTAGGGATCAGAGAACTAATTACTTTAATATTAATTAAGTTTACAAGATCGCATATCTGGTTCAATTTAGTATTTTGAATATAATCTACCTTCTATTCGGAGAATAGTCATAACTAGGTATACCAAGCGAGTATAAACCTATATAGGTAGAATATTGTCTTAGACGACACTAAGTTGTAGGTATACCTTAACGCTGATTGGCTAGAAGTTGGGTCAGAGTACTGACGTCAGTGCAAACATACTCTGTATTTTATAACATGGAGTTGAGCGTCTATCTTATATTGTCTTTTGGAATAATACCTAGAAAACTATTGATATATAAACCACGGATAGGAACACTATATTGCCCCTTTCACACGGGCATTTTTCTCATGCTGCAGCAAAAAAAAAAAATGGTGCAAGAATAAATGCTACGACTGACTGAATAGACGTGCGTTTTGTATGTTTACTTAGATTGATCCTGTTTTCATGCTGCAGTTTTATTTAGAAAATGCCGTGTGAAATAGTCCTAAATGTCTTATTGAGACCGATTAAATAGGTCAGTTTTTCATCAGATGTGATATACATTTTTCTTGCAATTATAAAATGTGAATAGAAATACATAGGAGTCGTAATTATATTTACAAATTTAATGACAGGGATTAAATTTATTTACGTTATTTTTATTCTGAATTTTCAGCACTAAATTAAAAAAAGTTATTGAGCATACAATTGTTTATATTTTGAGGCTAATTATTCCATTATAAGATATGAATTCAATAGGATTGAAGAAAGTAAATTTCAGTATTATTTTATTTGCAGGAATTTGTAAAATTTCAATGCAGATAATTTGGATATTTAGATTTCTTTTATTTGAGATTTTCAGGAATTAAGTTTAGATATCATTTGAAGGCATTATTAATTCATAAAAGTAGAATAGGTTTCTACTTTCAATTTACGAAAATAGTTTTATAAATAAATTTAGATCAATAAATTATAAATAGTCTTTCATTTTTCCAAATACATAGGTTGGTGACACTGCTTAAAGTTTTCGATATCTTTATGTATTTATTATTATAAGGAGGATAGAACACTAGCTAAAAATAAATACAAAGGACTGGAAGAAGCAGTCAGAAAAGAATATGGCATCATGAACAAAGTAAAGCTTCTCATGAATGCAGTCACTTACCAAGAAATGTGACGAAAAGGAACAAGAGCATCGGTGACTGCACTCACGGATGGAAGAGGAAAATGAAGAGGTGATAGAAAATTAAACTTACGAGTCTACCTAACAAAAATCGTAGTCCCCATAGTTAAAGAGCATAACCCTAGCGCTATCCTCTAAAACTGAGAGTAGCTTTAAAAAAATAGATATGGAAGAAACGAAAATTCATAATCCAAATTACAACAGCTCGGGACCCCAAGGGACGCGTCTTCCATTCACCACAGACAGCTTCAAAATAGAGCCCCTGGGGGCGAATGGACTGATAAGTAATGAAGAAAAGTTTCTTTCAATAACCGGTATTTAATTATATTCTGGTGATGCGAATGAAAACTATTATGACAAAATAAAATTTAATACAAATAGTCCTCATTAACATTTGATGATAGTACATTGAAAATGGGAATACACAAGGAAAACCTACCACACTAAGTTTTAATATTATACATATAAAACATCAATCACAGTTAACAATATTAACAGCTAATTATATCAATTCAAAATGATTACAGAATATTAGAAGCGATAGAACTCAGCATCGCATCTTAATATTTTGAAATAAATGTGAATAAATAGAATAAAATTTCCAAGCCATCCTAATCAAGTTAATTTTAATTATTTGTACAAATTTGAGGTGATATTTCTATGCTTCGGAACTTTTGTAGTAGTGGAAAAAGTCACTGTAATATTGTATAATGAGACTTAAATGTGAATTATGAAGTCGCATTACAATATTAATTCCTTGTATTATAATGCAGCAAAAAAATCTTTTCAAATCCAGACCACAAAACAATGAACACTCTAGTGAAAAAATCCTATTATTTTGGTATACCAAGTCCTATTATTTGGGTTTCAATAAACACTATTATTTTGTTTTAACGAAACTCAGTTATTTAGCTTTCACCAATCCCTTCTTCTTTGACACAACTTTCTTGCCATCCAATCCATTCTTCTTGTTATAGACAGACTTTTTGTGGACTTTCTCGTTGTTGTTCTTCTGTTTTTGCTTTGAGAGCAGCTTGCCCAGTCCTTCCAAGCCACTGTCAAACTCGGACACCTTGGAGCTGCGGGGCACTCCGCCCTTCTTCTGCGCCAACACTGCGTTAAACCTGAGCAAGAGAGAGAAGTTAGTGAGAAAATGAATTTAGGAGCTATTGGAGGGAAAGATGAAACATATCACCAGGTTTGGAAAATAGATACGCTAAGGTCAGAGTTATTGGACAGTTTCACATTTTAAATCGCATAGCTAAGGAAAAATTATATAATTATAATTTAATAGGATGCCAATCAAATAGAAGATAAATAATAATAGTTATAGCTATACTTTTCTTATATGATCGAAAATGTTGATGCGTCCTACTCTCATTTTCATCATTCTCCTCTTCAATGTAACAATATATTGAAAGTTATTTCACATATTATTATAATTTTACACAGATAATCAAAGAATATAGTATTAAACTATTAATTATTAAAAATAGGAAACGGGGTAATTTGGATGTCAATTATAGTTCTAATATTCTACATTAGAAGTGGATATTGCTTCCACACTCACTTGGCTTTCTCCACTCTATTCCTCCTCTCCTTCTTGCTCCGGTGGATGCACTGCGCTCTGAAAGCAGCAGCGGCTCCCATTGCGGAGGGAGCCTCCCGGAGACAGAAACTCTTAGCGTAGTGACCTGTGATTGAGGGGTTATTAACTTATTATTGGTTACAACAATATTATAATAATTATGTAAATTTTTGATGCTTCACCAAGTAGCTATATGTTGTAGATACAAGAGTTGATTAATTAACTATCAATACAATCATATAAAACCTGCCCTATAATGCTTAATTTAATTTAAAAGACATTATTTGAATTGAATAGATACACTATTGTCTCTAAAAATTAAATGAGCCTAACAACATTGAATATAAGCTATATCCCTATCATAGTTTCTAATAAATAGATTGTATTCAATCTTACAGTAAAATAAAAGAAATACAATTCTAGCTATAATATTAACATGTGGCTAATAATATCTCACCAAGATGCAGACTCTTGAAGTTGAAGATATCCCTGACTGCATTGGGGTAGGACGTGTAGGCACCAATGAAGGAGATGTACGCAACCTTAGCCTGTTTGAAGAGCTCTGTGTCGGTGGTTAGTAACCTCTCACAGTTGTCCTGCAGAGTGGTGGCACCTTGCTGCAAATTGCGGGGAACTCTAAATCCTGGGTCCATACCCGGTGGAGGCACAGTCAGACAATCTAAAATACTGTCTACATAGATCTCCTTCAATGTTATCCTCTGCTCCTCCAGTCTTTCTATGTACTTGACTTCAGAAGGCGCTAGCATGATGATAGCATCGCCTGAAGTATCAGCTCTGCTGGTTCTACCAACTCTGTGTACATAATCAGTCACTGTGGCAGGGGCGTTGTACTGAACTATCCAATTGACATTGGCCAAGTCCAGACCTCTGGCACCAACGTCTGTGCAAAGCAGTACCCCAGACATTGACTTCTTGAAGAGGTTAAACACGGCAGTTCTCTCCTGTTGGTTCATGTTGCCGTGCAGTTGCATGATGTCAATTAGAGCACTAAATTCCTCAGGTTCTTTCTTAATCTTGCTTCCTGGACCGACCTCCATGTTGTTGAAGATGTCTGCAGCTTCAGTCTCTAGTTCATCTTTAGGAGTTTCTTCTTCCTCTTCGTCAATTTTACCATACCTGGCTAACACCTTTTGGAAGAGAGCGGTGTAATAATCTACCATATCCTGAGAAGGCATGAAGACCAGCATCTTACCTTTGGCGCCCCTAAGGAGACATTTGTCGAGAATGAAGGCGGCTAGAACCACCATCCGCTGTTTAGGAGGTACGATGCAGTAGTGATGAGTCAGGGAGTTGGGGATGATGACTGCATCACAGTCCATACTAGCATCATCACTGCTAACAGAGATTATCTCAGGATTGGTGAGAGAGAGACCTGCAAAACTCTGTACCTTCTGTGAGAGAGTAGCAGATAACATTATAGTCTGGAAAGAGGTTTCCTTTTTCCCTTCTGGTCCCATAGCATCTCCTGTAGTAGTTTTAATGCTGATAAAGCAGTTCTTCTTGCCAGAAGTTTCACCATCACTATCGATATCATCCAAAGGAACTTCATCATCACTATCAGACCCATCATTGACGTTATTGAGGTCTAACTTCTGCATTTTGACACTCTCAATAGAATCCTCTTCCCTCATCTTTCTCTTGTTGCTGCTGACTTCTAAAACCCTCTTTCTATCATTGGTATTGCGATGTCTGTACTCATCTCCGTACATTTTGGCTTCTCTCAACGTCTCCGTGATTAAAGCGATTTTCTTTTCGTATCCCATTTCCAGCATCCTGTCTGCTTCATCCAGGACCAAGAACTTAACATTCTCCAGTTTCAAACACTGGGTGGTGATCATGTGATCCACCAGCCTTCCTGGGGTGGCCACCAGAATGTTCATACCACGACGCAGTCTGTTTTTCTCAGACTTTTTCTTTTCGCCTCCAATTAGAAAACCGGGAACTATGAACACACACGCCTGCAAATCATAGAAAAAATAATAAAGTCATTTGTGAATATTTTTTCCATGTTATGGTGACATAACTGGACAGTTACTTAGAAAAAATATTATATAGAAAATGTTCTAGTAATTTAACTCGATAGGTATATAGGTTAACAATTTTAATACGAAATAGTGCAAGAGTTGTAGCTAGTTAAGTGATTATATTGTAGAGTCCTGGCTACTAGTCTTGTTGCTTCATACCTCACTAATTAGATTTCACGACGCTTCATTTCCATACATAAATTAAGAGCAAGAAATGTCGGAATAAAAAGAGCATATGGAGCTATCAATTGAATTTATATTTCATAGCAATAACAACAATTGCTCTAGGAGATCAGTACGTCTTCCGTTAATTTCAACAATATCCAAATTCGTATATTATATCTTGATACAGACCGATACTATCAGTATTACATATTGAAACTATTATTAGCTAGTTATATTGTAATATATATTATTGTAGCTATAATTTGTTGCTCACCTTGCAAATATCAGTAAGAAGCTCAAAAGTCTGGATAGCGAGTTCTCTGGTAGGAACAACAATCAGACCCAAGACACCGTGAGTCCTGTCCACACGAGGAGTTATCTGCAGATTGAAAAAGATATTAGTTAAAAGAGAAGCAGATAGGATTAAGATTAAGTTCATGAATTATTAGCTATTACACCGAAATAGGAATTTAAATAAATTAATAGCTATTAGCCAAACCGAAATATGAAGAATAAATTGATAACTATTGCACTAACAGAGGAAGAACAGAAATTAATAACTGCATTTGAAGGGTAACTTTCCAGCAGAATAAAGAAAAATCAGTGAATGGGAGAGTAGCAACTACTGTCTATTCAACGTTTCAAAGATAACCATAGCTAGTATTTCAACGCATTGGTGCTCCAAAGAGATATGAAGAAAACTATTATCTGTGTAGAGTGGACAATGAAAGTAGCTAGCTACACTCTGTATCTCTTGATTGTTGGGCAAAGCTTTCAGTATCCTGACGTCGGTCAAGGAGAAGTATGATGACCGCAGCTTGGATGTTGGCCTGTGACCTGCCTAGGCACCTCACAGTCGGTTGGAGACTACTACCATTGGCGATGGTCGGAGCCATGGTCGTACAGCAGAGAAGCTTATCTTTTATTTTTTAATGTTCATTGTCTTAATAAAGATAATTGTTTTTTTATAATTATTTAAAGGAGGATTGCTTCCTTAAAAAAAAAAAATGTTGAATGGTAAGAATCAGTTAAATGTTTGCTCACATTAGCCAGAGAGTTGATGATAGGCAAACAGTAAGTGAGTGTCTTGCCTGAACCAGTTTGACTTTTGATGAGTACATCCCTTCCCTTTAGGATGTGGGGAATAGCCATCTGCTGCACCATTGTAAGGGACTTGAAATGAAGCTTCTCCATGTGTGATAACTGTAGGAGAATGGTTGTTGGTTAACAAAAGTTTGTGTGATTAATTTCACATTTAGTAATATAATATGCATTTATTAAAAAGTAGAAATACTCAAGAAATAAAATGCCGAATTTAGTGAAGCATCAGAGTAAGAAGAAAAAGATCTGAATATCATGAAATAGCATACTATCTTCAGCTAAAATATATCATAAAAAATTCAAGTGTATAACTAACTAATAGCTAATTGTAAGTTTATAACAGCTATCAAACCTTCATATCTCTGAATAACCTAGTCACTAGACATATTTACATTTATAAAACTTATTTAGCCACTTATATTATTTTAGCTATCTAGCTACCACTACAAGATCTATACCAACTCACAAGAATTTTGTTGATGTTGAGAGTGGAAAAGGTTTCCCGAGAGAACACTTCTTGAGTGCGGGGAATGACTTCCTTCCTCTCTATCAGAGGAATATCGGGATTGCCTGAAAAAGAACACAATCTGTCAATAGAGCTAATCAAGATAAAGTGGGACAATAAGTAACAAAACTGTAGATCAAATCAGTGAGGTTGAATGTAAGAAATTACTATAGGATACATTGGACATTAGGCTAGATCTAGCATTTAGAATTTTTGAAATAAAAAACTGATATCCAATAACGGGATTCAAGATGATGGCTACCTGTAGTTATAGCTACCTTCAAACTCCTATTTGAAATTGTAAATAATTTCCATTAACTTCACTCACCTTTGAATAATGACGACATCTGACCCTGATTCATCTTTTCAGATTTTTCTTGTGTGTCTGTTGCTTGACTCTTAGGATTGCTTCCAAAAGGTTTTCTATTGCCATCATTTTGTTGACTTTCAGTTCCCACGACCTGACTTCTACCTAAGGAATTCCCTCTTCCAAAAGAAGGCTTTGCAATTTTATCTGGTGAATCATTTTGTACAGTAGTTTGTTGCTCCGAATTTCCTGAACTAGTCTTGGCACTTCCAAAGGATCTGTTCTTGGAGGGAATAAATCTACTTCCAATACTAGATTTCTGATTGACATTGTTGGAAAAATTAGATTTATTTTTAGAAAAGGAGCTTTGTCTGTTATTGCTACTACCAAAATTAGATTTACCAAAAGAAAAAGTGGGTTTATTATTTGGATTACTATTTGAAGATTGGAATTTGGGTATTTCTTTTCTAGAGTCATGAACTACAACTACAGGAGAGCTTGATAAATCAAATTTGACGGATTTCTTGGTGCTATCAACTTTTGGCATTAATTTTGGTACTATGGGGATTGAAGGTTTGGAAACTGCTCCAGATGATGCTGAAAGAAAAAAGTAAAGTTAAATGCTATGGTTGGGACGATGCCAAAATGTTCACCGATATGGATGTTTTCATTGAAAATGGTAGCTTCCTAGATTTTCATCTACACCGATATAGATTTTTTGATTTAAATGAGATTAATAGTTTTTAATACGTGATAAGTGTTAGAAAATATTGGAATTTTGAAAATTAAGATTACACCTAGTTAGCTAAAATCATTTTTATTAATTTAAATCATAGTTTTTCTAAATACTAGTGGTATCGGTACTAATTTGCTGATTACTGATACCAGAGAAATTGCCGATACTGAGTAGCTACCAATACCAGAAAAAAAAAATTGCCTATAGCTAATTCATCCCATTCTTAAATAATCCTAATTGAATATTTTGAAAAGGATGAAGTTAGCTAACTATAAGAATAATAAAATATATGGCTAATAACTAGGTAGCTGTATCATACTTTTAGATCTTCTGACAGCAAATGAACCATGGGATGTCTTTGCTTTCTTCATTGTCATGTGCGTAGGTTTGTAGAACGTCAAACTGGGAGGCAACTTTGTTTCACCCTTAAGAAGATAATAAAAAGAATTACTTAAGAAATAGAAATAGATAGACCATAAGTTATTCATGGTACAAGTACATTTCTATATACAGTCATATATTCAATAAGGAAAAGCTGTTAATACTCACATCACTGGCAATATTCATGAATATTCTATTATTAGCCATACTTAATGATGATAATATTTAAATAAAGAGAAATTGTATCTGAAAAAGAAGTACATTTTGCTGAAAACTTTGATTGTAAATTGTATTATTTTATTCTTTACAAACAAATAAAATTTTGAATTAATTCCTATGTTTACATTAATTTTACTTCAATCACTTTAGAATTAGCTAATCCCTATATTTACATTAATTTTTATTGTGAAAAAAATGAGTGATCTTTATGAAGACTTTACCAGTTTCTACAGCATGGGCTCTTATCAATATAGAACTTAGAACTAGTATAGCTACAAATAAGTAACTTCAGATTGACTAGTAACTCTGTTGGAAATTCTGAATGAACTCAGTAAGCCAAATAGTATTTGGTGCATCAACTCATCTCAGATCAGGTCTCTTAAAAACTCTGAAAAATATCTGCTAACAGTTCATTTAATTTGGCTAATATCTAAGTCAAACAAATTACCCCTATCAAAATTAATAGTAATACATGGAGAAATAACTAGACTGGAGAAATAGGTAAGGTGTTTCCAAGAAAATAACAATCTCAGTAAAATACATGTAGCTAAATAGATTTTGGAGAGAAATTTGAAAATATTAGGAAAAAAATTGCCTCAAGAAACAGAAATAAAATATCTGGAGACTGATTGTGCATGCTTTGCAGACTGGTCTGAGGGAGATCTTGAATTAATTCCTATGTTACCATCCATGTTTCAAAGTATGAACAAATTCGTCAGTATATTGGCGACTTTTGAGGGGTGAAATAAGTTGGAAAACATGTATATAAATATAATAAGTAAATCACTCATAAAATAATATCAAATGATGCACATGCATCAGACATGAAGCATGAGGATATTTTCAAGTGTAAAATCTTCACAAGGAAGTTAAATTTCATCTTTAAAGTATCTTAAATGTGGCGACCTGCCAGTCTGTATTTCATGGTAAATTTCAACGACATGTCGGTGGAATTTTTCCTTCTTTGAAAATAATATTCTGGCAAAGTCGGTAGATTTTTAACTTTTTATTCCTATGTTACCATTAATTTTCGTAGGATAAATTGGAAAAATGTTGGTGGATCAGCAAAATTACTGGAAATTGTTGGTGGATTTTTTCAGCTTTTTGAAAAAGTCAGTGGGATTTTTTGCACCAAATACAGACTGGGCTACCTGGATCCATTTTCTCACTAAACTGACGACTTTCCTGCCACATTTTGAAACATGGGTCATGGGTTACCATTAATTTAGCTGTGGGACTGGGAGATTCTGAATCTGCTGCTGAAGAGTCAGAGAGTAACTTTCTCTCAAATTAAAATCTCTGCGCCAGTCTGCAAAGCATGTACAAATGCAGCACTATCAGTCTCCGTCAACCTAGTTTAAGAGTATGTACCAAATTGCCGACTTAAAATTTGTGAAAATAAGTATCTTTCCCATATATAGACGACTAATGAGCACTTCAATTAGATTTAAAATTAAAATTGATGACTCAAGAATCATGTATGAACGGCGGAAAGCACAGAAATGTGCTTGTTGAAATGTAAACAAAGCCGCCATTTTGTTTTGATATGGCGCGATGTATTATGTAGATCAGTTTTCTGTGAAAGATTGCAATCTTTTGTTATGAATGATGTTGTCACTACTTGTCATTTTAATTTGATGCTCTCTGACTAATTATCGGAAAAAAAATGAATTACTATGAAACAAAGTATGCCTCTCTGTGATTGGCTGATACGCTCTCAATTATATATTAAGGTAGCCTAAGTTTACTTTTGATAATTAGGTAGGTATAATAATACAGGTATTGACGACTGTCAACTTTCAAAATTGGAATTAAATTTTGACGACTGCATCCTGTCTGCAGGATATGCGACATTTTTAACATTTTCTGTGGGAACAATCCCTAATTTCCTCCTATATTTACATGTATTTTACTGAGAACAGACAGCAAAATAGTAGATTTCTTGGAGAACACTTTACCAGTTCCTGCAGTCTGGGACTGCATTACTAATTTTTGTTAAAGACATATTGGCGACTCAATGAACATTCTCTGAAACTAGGTCTGTCACTACGGTCACTTTACAAGACTCCAGTCTTCCAGATATTCAATTTTTGGGGCAATTTGTCTTCCAAGATTTTCCCCATTTCTTTCCAAAATGGGCTTTTAAATGGCACAAAATTCCAAGTAAAATAGTATATCTCCTAAACTCACCATAATAATGACTCCATTTGTTTCTCCCAGTCTGTATTTGGTGCAAAAAATTCCACTGACTTTTTGAAATAGCTGAAAAAATCACCCATAAATTTCCGGTTATTTGGCTGATCCACCAACATTTTACCCATTTATCCACCGAAAATTAATGGTAACATAGGAATAAATAGCTAAAAATCCACCGACTTTGACAGAATATTATTTTCGAGAGGAAAAAATTCCACCGACATGTCGGTGGAATTTACCACGAAATACAGACTGGTCAGTTTCTCCAAGTATAACCAAATTTCTCTCCAAAATGATTGAATTACCATAAATTCTCTCCAAGATAACATTGTACCTAGTATATCCAGACAGCAGAAACAGTGAAACTGTTCTCCAACCAGTCTGTATTTGGTGCACAAAATCCCACTGACTTTTTGAAAAAGCTGAAAAAATCCACCATAAATTTCCAGTAATTTGGCTGATCCACCAACATTTTACCCAGTTATCCACCGAAAATTAATTGTAACATAGGAATAAATAGCTAAAAATCCACCGACTTGGCCAGAATATTATTTTATAGAGCAAAAAATTCCACCGACATGTCGGTGGAATTTACCACAAAATACAGACTGGCCAGTCTGCTGAATATGGGACATTTTTCACATTTTCTGTGCGAACAATCCTTAATTTTCTCCTATATTTTCATGTATTTACCCAGTCTGCAGAATATGGAACATTTTTCCAAGACTCTCTGCGGTAGTTTTTGATTGAATTTTTAGAAATTGGAGATCTCTGCGGGAGATCTTGAATTAATTCCTATGTTACCATTAATTTAGCTGCGGAAGATTTTGAATTAATTCCTATGTTACCATTAATTTAGCTGCGGGAGATTCTGAATCTGCTACTGAGAGTCAGAGAGTAGGTAACTGTCTCTCAAATTGAAATCTCTGCGGGAGAAGAGACACATTCTGCAGACTGGCCAGTTCCTGCAGTCTGGTTCTCAAAGAGATACTCTATTTTGGCTTCTGTTCTCAGTAAAATACACGTAAATATAAGAGGAAAATTGGAAATTAAGGATTGTTCGCACAGAAAATGTCCCACGTTCTGCGACTGGCCAGACTGTATTTCAAGGTAAATTCCACCGAAATGTTGGTGGAATTTTTTCCCCATACGATAATAATATTTTGGCAAAGTCGGTGGATCTTTGGCTACCTAGCTATTTATTCTTGTATTACCATTAATTTTGGTGGATCAGCCAAATTACTGGAAATTTATCATTATTTATGGTAGATTTTTTCAGTTTTTACAAAAAGTCAGTGGAATTTTGTGCACCAAATACAGACTGGGTCTGACTGGCTAATTTCAAGGCCTGAACAGTCGGCAGATAAACTTCACAACTTCATGCATCTTTTGCAGACTGGTCTCAGCGAGTGTACGGTCTGCAGGGCAAGAGACACATTATGCAGAGTGGGCAGTCACTTGTTCGCACAGAAAATGTAAAAAATGTCCCATATTCTGCAGACTGGCTAAGTCTCCATTTCACCATAACATTCTCTCCAACTTATCAGTGGAATTTTTCCCTCTTTTTAAAATTAATATTCTTGAATAGCTTTTTACTTCAATGCTTCCATTGATTTTTGGTGGATAAATTGGGCAAATGTTGGTGGATGACTGGATGATCACAGACTATACCTTAGTACCTATAGATAATACCTAGTTCATCGTAAATTAGTACACAGATTTGTCGGTGTAATTTACTCCTTCCAATTTTCCAAAGTGGAGATTGATGATGGCCTGATAATATCATTTGAAAAAAGAATATAGGTAAATGATAACCTTGCTACTAAAGGTAAATTATTCACAAATTCGATATTGAAAATAGTTAACAGGCAACTTAACCAGAATGGAGACGGCCGTTTACATGAAACGTCCAGTGTGAAGGTCTGTAACAGCAATCGGTTGAATTGTGGTTGTGACGTCATCACAGCAACACTATAAAAGCTAATTTTAAGCAATTGAAGTGTTTTAAATTATAAATACTGTTTATTTATAACCATTATATGAAAAATGAATAAATATTTCCAGTCATTCAAACCTAAATTTTATTTAAGTGTGTTGCCTTGATGACGTCTTATTCACCAATCACTCTATTGTTATGACTATGTATTTTCTGAGGGCTGTTGTGTCCGTAAAAATTTCCCATCCAGCTTTTATATCAGCTTAGCTTTAAGCAAAGGTCTTTGGAGAAGAAGAAAATTGAGAATGGATGGTTGAATGTGTAAATATTGTAAATAATGCATTTTGTTCAGTTTTGATTTTAGAGTCTTTTTTGATAAAGATATTATAATGGAAACTCAGTGCTGATATTAAAGCGATACTGGGGGACCAACAACTGTACCTCTCAGTAAATATTACAATATTGGGCAAACGTTGGCCCAATTCAGAATGAAACTCTGGGCCAACGTTTCCATACCAGTCTCGGTGTATTCGGCCAACTAAGGCCCGACGTTGGCCCACCTCACGGATGTCCACCGACCCAGAATAGTAAAACCACGTATAAACGACTTATTGGTAATTACCACTACCGGCCATGTCCACGGCCAGTACTATTTTCATATAACAGGTGTATTAATTAGATTATCTTATACAGAACACGTAAAGACAACAGTTACTTCTAACAATGTAGTAACTGTCCTACAAATACATTTTATAAATCAAAATCAGGGGGAAAATAGAACCGTTGCCAATTCAAACTCAAATCTATATTATTTTACTTGCGCTACTTTAACCAAATAATGATATTTTTATTTAAAATTGAATAAAAAGATAATTTTCAATGTAAATTATTATTTCAAATGAAAAAATAACTTTTCATACTAAATATATGAATTAACTACCCTGATAACATTGAACTATCGGGCCAACGTCGGTAAACGTTGGCAAAGTAAAGGCACGATCGGACATTGGCACACCCATGCTATAGCACACTGGGCCAATGTATGGTAAACGACACTGGGCCAACGGTTGCCGAACAGCACTGGCCCAATGAAGGGAAACATTGGTTT
Source organism: Caprella mutica (assembly GCA_947561585.1). NCBI lineage: Eukaryota > Metazoa > Arthropoda > Malacostraca > Amphipoda > Caprellidae > Caprella > Caprella mutica. Next base: position 135,130 of record CANNZV010002306.1, on the reverse strand, counting down.
ACCAATCCAGTGAAATTTTGATGTACCAGTATATTTATTATACTGGTCTACTGCTTCTATTTGGCAGTTATAGCCAGGTAATCAGAGAAAATAGGTGCAAACGATCTCTCCCAACTTTAATTACACCAAATAGCCAATTTAATATAATCAATTAAGCATATCTTCGAAATTGTAGCCGTTTCTGGTAATTTAGTATAAATAGACTTGTTATCCCTTCAATTATTAATTTAACACTTTATTTATTTTATTCATAAAAATGAGCTTGGTCGCTAGTTAACTGATATATTCAGTATGGAAAGTTGTTTTTCCGTCTGAAATAATTATTCAAATTGAGAATTATACTTTCCATTTAATTTTAAAGGTCCCCTCCAAGCAAATATTTTTATTGTCTTATTCAACGAGGCTAATGTTTCTTATCATTTTGCTGCAAACCGCATCGAATTCGGTAGCATATTTTTAATTTTATATACTTTTAAAGATTTTTATAATTAAAACTCTACAAAACCTATTTTACTTCCGACTTACTAATTTAAGAAATTTTCAACCTGAAGAAGAAGAATGTACACCATTTGTTTTGATCGTCAACTAGGTATTCGGTTTAATAAATCCATTTAATATTCGTGTAAAGGTATAAAATTGAATGAACTTAAAATAAAAACGTTTAAATACTTTAGGAAACAATTAATATCTAAAATAATGTCCGAAAACGCATGGTTTGTTTATAAAATTCAAATTTGTAATCAAAACAAAGAGTGTACAATCTTCTTCTCGAGCATCAGATTAGAGATTCGCTCAATTGTTGCTCACAGAGTACTAAAAAACTTTAAAAACAAATTAAAAAATATCTACCAAACCGAATTGTATGCGGTTTGCAGAATAATGATCGTAGACCTTAGTTCTATAATATTATGCAATAAACTCATTTTTTTCCTGGAGCCTGGAGAGGACCTTTAAATAGAAATATTATTATTTGGTTAAAATAACATAAGTAAAATTATAGACTGGAGTTTGAATTGGCAACATATTTATTTTTTCTGACTTCGATCTGAAAAAGGTATTTGTAGGACAGTTAATACATTGTTAGAAGTAACTGTTTTCTTCACGTGTTCTGTATAGCGTATTCTAATTAATACACCTGTTATATGAAAATAGCACCTTCTGGCCGTAGACATGCATGGCATCGGCACCGTTAAGTATTTCCTGTACCAATAAGTCGTTTATACGTGATTATACTGTTCAGGGCCGGTGGACATGCGTGAGATGGGCCAACGTCGGGCCTTTGCTGGCCCAATACAGCGAGAGCGGCATGACACGTTGGCCCAGAGTTTCGTTCTGAATTGGGCCAACGTTGGCCCAACATTGTAGGGGAGGATGGTCATCAATGGAGCACTGGGAAGAATGGGACATGCTGGAAAACTTTTTTATTTGAGGGTAATTTGTAACAAAATCTTAGTGGTAAATTAGGCATACTTCATTGCATTCACTCGCATTACATTCAGCGGTTGGGGTGCAGTCAGCCCTGTGTAAAAGCGAAAACGTGTTTTAAAGGTGGGAAAACTAAATTTTTCGTACTTTGTTTCAATTGTTATAAATCTGTTAATTTAACATATAATGCTTACGGCATTTTTACATAATATTAAGTAATATGTAAAATATGATCATATGTAAAAAGATTGCCTTTATACTTTTGTAGTTGAGCTGCTATACCCATATGTTTTCAAAATGGCGTCATGGTGATCATTGGGACAGAAAATTTGGTTAACAATGGGACAGTGCCCTATTGTCAACCAAACTGTCTAGTTACTCCATATGAATCAATAAATATCTATTTTTGATACAGTAGCGTGAACTCTAGCTTAAGGGCTTCTTGTAGAAACAGAGCTTCCAGGTGAAGCGGGACTTTCGACCATGTTCAAGGGCTTTAGCAATCTGAGGTCATCACGAAGCACTGCATATAAAACAAATTTCACTAATAATAAGATAAGGCCTTCGAAATCACTTCATAAGGTATCCGCCGTAGATGGCCTGTGAACCAATGTTCTTGGTCTGGTATAGAACTCTTAATTTAACTGATCAATTCGTCTGAAGAACTTAAATCTCTACCGAAAACGTTGGAAATGAAGATTTATGAACTTGTAGAATTTGATTCGATTTCTAAAACGTATTCTGTTGGCCAAAAGCATGAAAAAGATATATATGAAATATTGATGTTAAGCAAAGATTCGAGTGCACTGAGCTTAATTTTACAAATGTTCCAGACATGGCATCGGTGAAGCTAGAGGACATTAAACTGATATTGTATGAACCAACTGAGTGTGGGACAACATAAAGAGGTAATTCGAACTTGAAATTTGACCATAACCTCAACAATATACAAGTTTGATAAACTGTCCCATCGTTCACAAGGGTATGTCCCATTGTTCACCAGTGCTGTTATACAATGGGACATTTTTTTTAGTCAACAGAATATGTAATAGCATTCGAGTTATTTTCTACACATGGATTTTATATTTTTTCATACTTTGCCCATAGTAAATGAAATATCAATCTTTCTGTGATTTTTGTCTCATTGATGACCATCCTCCCCTAATGTTTACTGGGAATAAATCTTTGTTGACAGGGTAAAACTTATAATTATTAGTTTTAAATAACACCTTAATATATAAAAGACAAAATTTATTGATAAGCACCAATAGATGTCGCTATCAATGAAATATTATTTGCTTTATTAACAATAACAATTCAGGTGAATATATGAATTATACCTTATAGTAAAATTAATTATGTTGATTTTAACTTGAAGGAAGACATTCTTCCTTTAGATTTCTAAATCAAACAAATCTTGTTAATATATAAAGTACAAACCAATTTTGAATCTATATTGAATTAAAAAAAACTTCACTCCTTGCTCGGAATTAACTTTTGTTTATTGTTTAACAATGATTTTTATTTCTTCAAATAAAGTTAGCTTCCAATATTTTGAAAGTTAGGCTTTGCTAATCTAAAACTCTAAATAAAGAGAATCAGATATTCAACTATCATTTGAATCTACGAAATAATTTCAAAAATAATCCATGAATAGTATTAGAACATTAATTTATTTTCTTGATAATCAAAGATTTGTATTTTGTCTATTTACGAATATACCAACAACTACAGTTGTTTATGAATATATAATAATTAGTGCTATCATAGATCCAGAAAATGTCACTGACCGAGAAAATTAAACAGTATTGAAAGGTTCTAAACCAGCGGTAAATAGTTTTCGATATACCATTTCATTTCGTATATGATATTCTTATGATCTATGATTTTAAATACATTGTCACAACCTTAATAATATATATTATTGTTTAAGAACATATAATAATATGCATAGTTGATCATGAACAACTATCCAATTTATTCCAATTCTCAGAAATGTTCGAAGGTTTTAATTCGAAATACATAGTGACAGTTCAAATAAAGGAGAGAAGCATTCCAATATGGGGAATATTGCAATGGTTGTTTTGTTTTATTCCGTAAATAAATACAAAATTATTTATATAACTGATAAGTAATTGAATTCTTACCTTAACACATTTGAACCAATTCACTTTGTCCCTTAATTGGTTTTCGTATCGTATCAAAAAGAAAAATCAAGTTTTAAAATTCAATTGACAATACTCCAGAAGAAATATTCTCCGATCGAATACGAGACGAGTGCACTTTCGTGTACATCCGTATAAAACTTTGTCACGATGGATAGATATTAAGACCCTCCCACCCGAAAAACTAAACCCAAAAATAGATATTTCTGACAGAATTTTTACACCAATTTCCACTAATTAAATAGCGCAATTGCTTCTTATAGCCTGAAAAAATACATACCCTGCCCGATAATTAGAGAAAACAACAAGAGTGTTTTCCAATTTTGAATATGTAAATGATTACTTTACCAGCGGATCATTTTAGCACTTGCTAAAATGATCTGTCATCGAATGGGTCGGTTTTTCGCGCGGGAGAGTCTTAATAGTGAAGTGAAAATAACTTTTTTAGCCTAAATTTTTCCTACCAATAGTTTATTCTTTACGATTTAATAAAAACATCGGTTACTGGACTAATTCGGGATATATAATAATATTTACTATATTAATAAACTTCTGACGCTAAAATTAAAAGAGAGATAATAAATTAAGTTTAGTTCAAAGATGAACTGAAAATAGAAGATTAATTGAATCCAATTTATTTATATCATACAACAAACTATCTTTTTTTACAAAACGAAAAACAGAATCTAAGTTCGTTAACAGTAACAGAATTTCTCCAATAGAATGATATCTCTTTTGTGTTTTCATTTCATTTGTAATCTTTATTTCTGTGGACTAAGTTTTTAGTTCATTTTTGCGGTGTTTGTAATCAATGTAAACAAGAGAGTCAAGATGGAAGGGGCTTCAATTACATTTGCAAAATGTCATCAATTCACAAAAGCATTAGATTGTGTTAAAGAAAAACAAGAAAGAAAATAAAAGTAAAACCGTAGTTTAATTGTCAACTGATGAATGTAATACAACTTTCAATCAAATCGCATTAATGTAATTCAACATTGTTAAAATGTTTGAACAAATACATCAGATTAAAATACAACAACTTGACGAGATTAGATGTATTTAATTTGAAAGATGCATTTGATATATAATATTCATATGAATATTTCAGACTTTCTGGAAACAAGTGGTAAAAGGTATTTTTTGAGAATATCAGAGATAATATAAACAAACAAATATACTTCATTGGAAATGAAGTACCAATTAATGAATAATACTAAACTAACTAGCTATGAGTATAAATATGCTGAATATATAAAAAATGCATTACATGTGATCAAATGACCCATAAAGTTAGTCAATATGACCGCGAATAATAAGTTTCAGCTCAATTTGTTCCATAAAAGCATGTATGCCCAGAATCAAGCAAAGTTTACTATCAAATTATCTGCCTCATTGCAATTTGCCACATTCATTAATTATTCCAAAGTATAGAACTTATTAAAGCTCATATTAATGATAGTAAAGTTGGTTCCCTGGCGTCTTGGAGCAGCAGCACAGATTCTAATATCCCTTACCAATTTATCATAAACAAACTTTTTAATAATTTTAATTTCTCTAACAACGCAGAAACACTGGGTAAAACTTGGCGAGAGTTTGTGAAAATGCCATGATGAATGGTTTGGTTTGCACAACAGCTTTCCTATTTCTTTGAACCTCTCTAAAAAATGACAGGAGTTGCCAGTTAGGGAGATTAAGATGGCAATAGTGCTATACAGCTGCTAAGGATAGCAAGAATGATTAGTATGCTATCTGTAATTATTGATAATATTGGTGTACGTGATATTGGTAAATCTATTGTGAATAAGAAAGTATAAGTAACTGTTATTAAATTATGGGTTGATGAACAATATTAGCTGCAATAGTATTTTAAATAGTATGTAGAATTCATTCAATTAAACTATGATGATGATAAACTATGATGATCTTTAATTTTGAAATATGCTTTTGGTGTATAATAAAAAATGATCTCTTCTACTAATTTCAATACATTTAAAATTGATTATAAATAATTGAAAAGAATTGAAAGCAGTTTCTGATAATAAATCATAAGATGGCCGTTGGTTAGAATTACCTTTTCATTTTTCTCTTCATTTTGTGAGTGCAGTCACCGGTGCTTGTGTCCCTTTTCGTCATAATTCTCTGTAAAAGGAGTAGCTTTTCTGCGCTACCATTGAATGTTTGTAGGGGGAATTTTTGAATGGAACCACTCTCCTATGTCCTATTCAACTGCTTCTTCAAAGTCATTTGTTATCACTTTCCTTTTAATGTGACTCACAGTGAAGGAAAATCAAATCGTTTAAACACTATATTGACATTATAAATCAATCAAACTCTGTTTTTGAATCGACAAAATCGAACAGTAAGTTGAACATCTTTAGATTAGAGCAGACCTTTACAATTTTTCTGACGTTACAAGTTTCTAGGTGTTCCTAATACAGTTTCAATCCAACACTTTCGTCTGTTTTTTGAGTAGATTTTGAAGGAAAAACTCTGATCGAACTTTCCCGAAGTTAGTTTTAATGAACCGTCTTTTAACGTCTTTGCCGTTAATTAATTCCGAAACTGTCAACGATTACATACACAGTTTTGGCAAATTGTTAGCTTACCTAGAATTTTGGGGGAAGTTTCCGGACAACGTCCTAATTACGAGACTTTTTATCGTAAATTTAACGTGTAACTGTGGATCAAACAAACTTACTTAGTATTGATTGAATAGAAAATTTGGTGTGAAATTATATTGTAAGAGATAAATTTTCTTTTCTGGATCAAAATCCACACAATTGAATATCTAGATAGCTAGGTAAATAGTTGTCAGTTCATATATTCTAACAGTTCATAATTTACAATATTTCAAATTAACATTCCTGTAACTGATATGCGAGGTGAACGTTACAGATACAATTCTAAAATATCAATACAGTCAATATTACTTGAAGAAATCCTAATATTTTATTCACTAATCGAAAAGTATAAATGAAGGGTAGGGTGTACAGTTGGGTAACTACGATGTGTCGCTCTCCATAGAATGAAGCTTTTTCTCTGCAGTTGAAACGAATAGAAAATATCTTAAAAGGTACAGTTTGGTATATGACATATATGCTCCCAACTCTGTAGCTCAGATAAAATCAGTATTCTTTTGCAGTGAAGTTGGGTATGTAGATACCCAACTTTATCTAACATCAATCTAATCATTAATTAACAGGTAAAGTTGGGTAACTCCTCAATCATGTTTACAGTTCACTCAATGTTTGAAACGAAGGAGTGACCCAACTTTACCGTTCAGTAATAATTAGATTAGGCGTGTGAGGTAAAGTTAGATATGTAGGTACCATTGTTCAGTGTATCCGTTGTGATTTTTTGACAGTTTACTAATTTCAGTTATTTCACAATTCCTAAAAGAAACTTGACTAACTGGATTTAAAATGCTTGTAGATATTTTATAATTGGTATGGGTACATGACTACAAATTGATTTTTTGGAAAATATCAGGAAATTTTAAATCTGTGATTTGAGAAATTGACATCATGCGGAGACTCTTTTCATTAATAGTACATGCAGGAATTTTGTTGCCCTACTTTATCTCTCAACCCACCAAATGTAGGTTTTGAAAATATAATTGTAATTTTTGTTGAACCCCTACAGGATTAGTATTTTCAAAAAGCTGCATTCTGTTAATTTCAACTAAAGAAGATAACTTGCTTCATCGTCCAATAGAATGACCGAAATAAACTTTAATTTAATTGAAGAATTTTCTGTTTAGATGGTTACGTTGACAAACAATTTACAAGTCGAAGTCCTGAAAATATCCATTCCCTACCTAATCAATCTCAACGAGTCACAGTTTGGATGACAGTTACGGCGCATGAATTTATTGGAGCTTATTTAGGGGCCGTTCACACGCAGGGTTTTTTAAGTCATTCTACCAGACTTTTTCTCCGCTTTTCCACCAGATTTTTGATTCAAAAGTTTATCGCATCCACACGTATATGCTGAATCTCGTGGATTTACATGTATGCAATTAACCATAGTCGTTAATAGTCCGACGCCCAATTAGTCCGACGCCCCATTAGTCCGACGCCCCAATAGGCCGACGCCCCAATAGGCCGACGCCCCAATAGTCCGACAGTTCAATCTTTCTGTGTTATTTTTATTTTTATTTTATGATTAAAATAAAAAAATATGATTAAATAGGTATACTCAATTAATAACTAATCTAAATAATAAATTAATTTTTCATTTCTTTTATTTTTTAAATTTTATGTAACTCTTTTATTTTAATTAATTTCTAATAGTAATTTATGATGTAATCCATCACTTTACTTCATCATTAATGTAGTTTGTTGTATCCGCTAGTTTGTTGTACTGCACACCTCATGATTGTTTAATGACCTGGCAGGGGGTTGGGGGGGGGGGCGGCACTCCCCCAGATATACATATACTTTATTGTAAATCAGTAATAAACTACAAAAGTATCGGACTAATGGGGCGTCGGACTAATGAGGCGTCGGACTAATGAATAGCAACCGTAGAAGAGCAGTTTTGTTTTTTAAACTAGGTAACATAACCAAGGTAGTTATAGTAACTATCAACCACCTAGGTTAGGTATAGTTACTAATTACATAGGTTAGTTATTTACTAACTACCTAGGTTAGTTATTTACAAATTACCTAGGTTAGTTATTTACAAATGACCAAAGTAAGTTATTCTTACCTAGGTTAATTTGTTGCTAGCTAACTACCTAAACTAGTTAGTTACTAACTAACTACCTACGTTAGTTAATTATTAGGTAGTTTATTACTGTAGTTAGTAAATAAGTACTAACTAACCTATTAGTATCTAGTTAGTTACTACTTAGGCATTCACGCAGTGACCAGTTAAACAGGTGCAATAAATTAGGTAACTTATTTAGAGCAAGATATAGTTAATTAGTTAGGTTATATATGTTATTTTCCTTTCAGTGATTTAATGCTAACCTAATCCTCTCAACAAATTTAATTTATTATATAAAGTAAGTAAGGATATTAATATGTATAGTATATTGGCAATTAAATCAAAGAAAAGGAAGGTATTAATAGGTATAATGTTGAAATAAAGAAAATAAAGATAGTAATACTATAGGCATTATATACTAAAAAATATATGTTATACTAGAATATATTATAGGCTATAAAAACTTGAAAAAAACTTTATTATCCATTTCATTTATAAAAGAAAAAAATAATTGGGCTTATTCGTGAAACCCAAAGGTAAAGAAAAGAATGGCACTAAGATTGTTTAAAAATGAACACCAATCCAGTTATTCTACAATATTTAATGAATTGACAGTAGCTTACGAAGATTTCCAAAATTGCACAACTTGATTGGGGGAAAATAATAGAACATGTAGGTTGTTGTAAAGTCACGGACTTTCGGTGGAAAATTGAAGTCTCGTGGAAAAAGTAGGAGGAGCTTAGCAAAAAGTCTCGTGGAAAGACTTAAAAATCCCTGCGTCCTGTGGGTGTACTCTTGTAGTCACAGTTACTCAGAACGTTATTTGAATATATTCAATCATTGTATCTTCCCAATAGTTCCGGGTAAAGATATTGGTCGAAATTATTTTCAACAAGAAGGTGTCACTATGCACTCAGCATGAATTTCAATGGTCGCTCCCAAGAAAGAAATTTTCAACAAGTGAAATTTTCAACAAGTAAGTTACATTATAAAACGTATAATTCTAGTTTTAAAAGGACGTATATTACTTCTCCATGATATTCATATAATTTTTACTTTCCCTAGCTGTACATCCATAGTAGTTGGACAAAGGACACATGCATGACGTAACTCTATGAATATTTCATACGCCATTTATAAATAAGCGCCGGATGACAAAGCTTTTCATATTGCTTTCATTATTCATAACCTAATCCCCATAAATTACTCTCAGCTGTGAATATTTCATCACTATAGGGCAGTGTAAGTGCGAGCGTATGTACGACTTACAGGACACGGGGTACTAATAAATCTATCGTCTAACCTCACTCTATTTTATTAAATTTTAGCGCCATGAGATTCAGCCTCAGAAGGTGCCGCAGTGTCCGTACCTACTTTTACTCTTAATTCTGACGTCATGAAGGCATGAATAGTAAACTTATTCAATTGATTTATTGAGTTTAAATAAGTTAAACAAGTGATTTGTTCATGGAGATATCTTTACCACTGAATACTCCAGAGGTTTTCAATGCAATAGATAATTATTATTAAAAATACTTGTAAATAGTTCATGCTTGATCTAAATAAAAATACTGAAACACGACGTCACGCGCAATAAAATTTGGAGAAATGGGTTAATAGGTCAGGCTAAGCACACATTCATTATGAACTTTCATTGCTGCTTTGGGAGTATAGAAAATATTAATAGGAATATTTTCCAAGAGATGAAATATTGCTCACTAAAAATGACAATAAAAATGAATGATTCAAAATGTAATCTTTTATTTCAGACGTCAATAGAAAATCTTGTGGCAAGTTTTTGTAACTGTATTTTCAAAGATATTTATTATTATGTTATTTTGTCAGGTAGTTTATATTTCTAAAACAATGAATTCGACCCATTATTCCCAATAGAGAACACAATTTTCAGGGGATCATATCGACGTTGAGTTAAGAAGAAGCTATAAATCTTGCGTGTTGAGCCTGTCACGTCATATTTAATCCGTTCTCAAGAGAGAAAAGCATGTCAAGAGGCCTTAATAAGCAAGGCAAAATGCCTCCACCACGGAGATTGCAAGGCGAAGAACTATCTCGGTAGACTTTTCCTTTACGACGCAATCTAGGACCACAGTGGTGGAAAATGAGGGCCATACCGTTCTTTGAGGGTGTGTTAGCACTTTCACTCTGCCCAATTTGGCTCTGTGAGGGCATTACACCAACCAGAACCTAATTATATCGTTATTGAAAGACTCTTAGAGGTATTTCGGTCTACGTGAGCCATAATCCTAACTGTTATTGCTTTTCTTTTATAACCAGCGACGACAGGATGTTTAATGGTCAAGAATCAATTTAATTGGAACGTACGTTTGGGATTAAATAAATGTAATTGGTAATTGTTTTCTGGCAATTTTGTATTAGATTCTTGAGTAATGGTTACGATCATTTTGGATTACTTCGAAAGAAGTCAAGATGCTACACAAGATTTATATGATTCTGTCACTATATATAATTATCAAATAAATTGAACACGTTCTATACATTATATTAATAGTTTGAAGGATTATTCGGTCATGAAGGTTTTCTTATAAATGTGTTTTTACAGTTTCTCATTTTTTATTATATTTTTCATAATAATTAGGCTAACGATATGCACTTAAGTATTACATGGAGTTTTAGGGCTAGTTTCTGAATCTTAAATGTTCTATTTCAGATATATTTTCTCGCTAATAAGTGTTTCTCCAACAAGTGTTCCATGTAACATGTGTTCTCCTATGACAAGTGTTTCTCCAACAAGTTTCCCTATAACAAGTGTTGTCATATAACAAGTGTTCTATAACAAGTGTTTCCCCAACAAGTACTACCATAATAAGTGCTACTCTAACAGGTGTTCCCCTAACAAGTACTCACATGAAAGTGTTCCTCTAACAAGTGTTTCTAGAGCAAGTGCTCTCATAGCAAGTGCTCTCCTAACCTAAGAAGTGTTCCCCTAACAAGTTTTCCCCTAACAAGTACTCCTATAAAAGTGCTCCCCTAACAAGTGCTCCCCTAACAAGTACTCCCATAAAAGTGTTCCCCTGATAAGTGCCCCCATAAAAGTGCTCCCCTAACAAGTGCTTCCATAAAAGTGCTCCATAACATTTTCCCCAGTAACACATTGTTATCCCCTCTGCAGTTTTTTTCTCCTCAGGTCTTCCATTCGATAACAAGAAGAAGGCTCAACAATTTTTATGTCTGTTGCGAAAAGCCTCGTAAATCCAGCGTGTGACGTTTATTGGCGTTTTTACAAGGAGAAGTCGTTTATTATGTTATCCCATTTGATGGATTAGCCTCACAAAATGAACATATCAAAACCTAACAACAATGTACGTGCAGCAACCGTAGATTTATAGACAGTAAAATTATCATAGGAAGTACCTCGTACAGTTAGTTATCGTTATGATGTTTGCATAGGGAAATGGGAATGGAGTTCTATCTTATTAATGGAGATAATATATCATAGGGAAATTTAAATATTTAAAAGCGTTGATTCATTGGGTGCAAAGAAATCTATGGAGGATTTTGTAAAGCTAAATCCAAGAAGGCTTTGTCTATTCTTCCATGGCTAGCATTGTTAGTTCATCTAAATAATGAAACAATTACTATATAACAACCTATACATTAAAACTCCTCTATAGTGAATGTGCAGTCATGAGTAAGAAAGCTACCACGTATAGTGAACATTTTTCCTTTAGTCTGCCATTAATGGCATCAGTTTTAGAAAACTAATTTCCATTTTATGGCAGACTAAAGGAAATTTACTATTTATACAGGATAGTCTCCTACTCAGGACTCTACATTCACTATAGAGGAGTTCTACGTACATTTATTTATATATTTAAATTCAATGGCAATATATTAATTGGATTACCGATACCTCTTTGAAGAATGCTGATAGTTGCTCCACTGAAGAAGTCATAATTTACTTATTTATGCTCTTTTATCTTTCGCTTCATTAATTAAAGCTATATACACGTTCAATAAAAGTATAATACCTGACTATATAAAGCGACTGAGAAAAATAAGTAGCAGATATTCTTGGAGAGTTCACTATATCATAAATTAATAGATATTATAATTAGTTTTACGGGTTATACTGAGGGTTAGAGTTATGGGTTATACTGATGATTAGAGTTATGGGTTATACTGAGAGTTAGAGTTATGGGTTATACTGAGGGTTAGAGTTATGGGTTATACTGATGATTAGAGTTATGGGTTATACTGAGAGTTAGAGTTATGGGTTATACTGAGGGTTAGAGTTATGGGTTATACTGATGATTAGAGTTATGGGTTATACTGAGGGTTAGAGTTATGGGTTATACTGAGAGTTAGAGTTATGGGTTATACTGAGGGTTAGAGTTATGGGTTATACTGAGGGTTAGAGTTATGGGTTATACTGAGTGTTAGAGTTATGGGTTATACTGAGTGTTAGAGTTATGGGTTATACTGAGGGTTAGAGTTATGGGTTATACTGAGGGTTAGAGTTATGGGTTATACTGAGTGTTAGAGTTATGGGTTATACTGAGAGTTAGAGTTATGGGTTATACTGAGTGTTTGAGTTATGGGTTATACTGAGGGTTAGAGTTATGGGTTATACTGAGAGTTAGAGTTATGGGTTATACTGATGATTAGAGTTATGGGTTATACTGAGGGTTAGAGTTATGGGTTATACTGAGAGTTAGAGTTATGGGTTATACTGAGGCTTAGAGTTATAGGTTATACTCAGGGTTATAGATGAGGCATGCTATGAGTAATTATTACTTTAAAAGATAATTAATTTACACAAATATTAAAACTATGGACAGCATATGATATTTTTGGCGGGTATGTACTCTATTTCTATTTTCTTCAAGGGAAGTGGGGTCATATTGACCCCTTCTATTTTCAATATGTACTATAATGAAATTCTTATATACTAAATGGATATCGTGATGGTCATTATGACCCCCGTTACTAATATGGTTAAATATATCAAATAAGGTTAGCGTATTACGGTAGAACTCCTCTATAGTGAATGTACAGTTCTGAATAAGAGAACTACCCCATATAGTGAACACAGTTTCTTTAGTCTGCCATAAATAGCCATCAGTTTTCTAT
>CANNZV010002306.1:0-121694 GCA_947561585.1 Caprella mutica | reverse complement strand
CATAAATAGTCATCAGTTTTCTATAACTGATGGCTATTTCATGGCAGACTAAAGAAAAAATTGTTCACTATATGGGATAGTTCTCTTACTCATCTTCAATAAAATAAGATTATATATTATGCATCATTTCTTCCGTTGATTCAATCTAGATAATTCTTATAATTAATTACTATATCATTCTTTGTAATAATTATATCAAAGAAACTAATAATTTTCTAATAAATAATGATTATATAAATTATATCGGAATAACATTATACATTGCTAAGTAACTATATTAAATAAATGAATAGGAAGCGAGATCTAATTGTCGTAATTCAATAAAGAATAATTTACCAGTAATTAATAAATAACTTTACGTTAATAACATCAAATGAATAGAAAATACAGAAGTTATATAAATTATAAATCATTGCTTACATGTTAAATAGAAAATGATAAGAGTTTGTAATAATAAAGTTTGAGTTTTATTGGAAATTACATATTATTTAGACTATAACGAATTGTATTGTGTTTTTATTTAAAATAAACAATCTCAATAAAAAATATTTATTTAATCATTTTTACCATATAATTAAAAATATCCATTGCATTATGTATTTGCCATTGTATATATTATTAATTTATCATATTAAATTTTTTCATGGCTAATATTTTAATTAAATTATACAATCAAAATTATATAATAATAACGTTTAATATAATAATTTATCATAATATAATATTACAATATAAAATAATTAGATATCATAATATAATTATATATCATAATATAATTATATATCATAAAATAATTATATATCATAATATAATATAATATTATATTATAATATAATTATAATAACTAAAATGATATACTATTTCTATATGAAAATGATAGAAGGGTAAATACAGTACAGTTTGTAGGGTATCATAAATTCTATACAATTCCCCTTTTTGCGTCAGGGTTTTGAAATTCATTGCTTATACCCTCCCCTCCCCCTAAGGGTAGTGATTATCAGGAGATAAAACACGACAAGAAGATAAACGAGGGAGTGAAAGAAATGAAGAGAAACAGAGGAATGAGAATAAAAGATAGGAGAGGGAGGTGGAGGAGAAATAAGTGTGAACGAATATTAAAGAGAAAATATACATGACAAAAAAAAAAGATTTGAAACAAAAACAAAGAAATAATAGGGAATAAAGAAAAACAAAGAAAAAAGAGAAGAAAGATAAACAAAGAAACAAAAGAGAATAAAGGCAAACAAAAAAAACTAGAAAAATAACAAAGAAACAAAAGAAGGAAAGAATAACAAAGAAACAAAGAAATGAAAGAAAAACAATGAAAAATGAAAGAAAAAGAAAACAAAGAAACAAAAGGGAATAGAGAAAAACAAAGAAACGAAAGAAAATAAAGAAATGGAAGAAAAACAAAGAAACAAAATAAATGAAAGGAAAACAAAAATACAAAAGAGAAGAAAGAAAAACGAAGAAACAATAAATGAAAGAAAAACAAAGAAACAAAAGAGAAGATTGAATTGAATTATTATAAGAAATGTTTTTAAATATTGGTTATTGATGAACTGCTCTGTAATGGTATAATCAGTTAAAAATAAAACCACATAAAATAGTGTAAAATATTATACCATAAAACCACACTTTGGAACCTTCGCATTAATTTTATTCGACAAAACTCTTTACGGTCTATTTGATTACAAAGCAACTCTGTTTTTTAAACTGACAATCGTTAATGTATTTACAAACAAGAATGTTTGTATGTGCTATGGAAAGAGAGCACATGGATATTGGTAGAATACAATATGCAGTATCTATGAAAACTAAATCGATAATAGTAATATCTATAATAATATCTATAATATCTATGAAAAGCAAATCAATAGTTCCTATATGCTAGTATTCATAAGGATATCCATTCTTTATCTACTACACAGTGTATTAGATATAATGTCAATATTGAAGAAAGTTCTGATGAAGTAGGTTCCAATATCAATGTTTTCCTTATCTAGAACTTATATATTATTTCCTGAAACGTGCATGAATTATTTTAATGATCTAATCCAATATTTTTCAAGATATATTTATTTTTGCTTATATAAAACTATTGGTTTATTTCTGAATTGAGAAAGAGAGTATACAAAAATTAAAAAAAACTCAAGTTCCTATATAAGTAAAAAAAAACTTTTTTGGCATGTTCAATCTCCCAGGACTCTTTCACTCCTTGCAGTTTTTCTATATGATTATAGTAACCATCTAGTAGGACGATAGTTTACTAATCAAATGAAATAAACAAATACGTTCATTCAGACAGTACATGTTACCAAATGAAGTTCCTAGAAATCTTAATATCGTCCGTAAGTTATTCTTCGTTAAATACGGGCATTTTTTAATATCATTAGGGGTTTAACGTCTGCCTCAGCCCTTTCGTTGACTATATCGCACACGTCAAAAGGAAATTAAATACAAGGGACTGGAAGAAGCTGTCAGAAAGGAAAGTGGCTTCATGAACAAAGTCATCTACCACCGTAGGCTATACAGCTAACCCTTTACTCTTACCGAATACCACTTCATTTACCTCTACACTCCTCTTTACACTCCTCTTTACACTCCTCTTTAAACTCCTCTTAACACTCCTCTTAACACTCCTCTTTACACTCCTCTTTACACTCCTCTTTACACTCCTCTTTACACTCCTCTTTACCCTCCTCTTTACACTCCTCTTTCACAAACTAACAATAGGTTTATAATATCCATTAGTAACCATCAAAATAAATAGTTACATTTAATTACCCATATGTACATAAAAAACAACAATACTAATTTTGTCTCATTAATAATAATTTTCGTTTTATGTCGCATGTACAAGTAATCTGTACGATTATTGGCAACAGTTGTCACAGAAATAACTAATAGAAGAGCATTAGTTGCACAGGAATCCCACGACAATATAAGTTTTACGATATGATATTATAAGTTAACAATGGTTTACCTAAAATAAATAGTGAATTCCATACTTGCTACTTACACATGAAAGTGTTAATAACATTCATATCTGAAAATAGGTGACCTATTTAGCAGAATCTAAACTTGACGCTCTATAATCCCTTCCTTTGTTTCAAATGATATTCCCTTTAATAAGTTCAAACCCCTAACTCAGGTGTAACAAGATGTTACCTCATAACACCGTGACACGACCCCCTTAACGTCATAATTTGTCTTCCTAACCGCAGTCCCCTGATATCTTTTGCCGCTACAGTCTCGGTGGCAGGAATATTTTCTTGTGGTCTCCTCCATGTTTTTCTGAATGATTTGCATCCGTATGGCAGATGTTGCTGTGCCTCCCACCAATAAATGTTATACGAGGTATCATGTCCTAGGCTCTGTAGGATGAAAAGGAAGGAAGGAACCAGATCATTCACAGGCAACTGGAGAAAAAAGAATAATAAAGATAACAGGTTTTATGGGAGAATAAGGTACCATATATTTTTTCTAACTGTTTCTTTTTTTAAAGAACAGTTTTAAGTAGGTAGGTACTGTGTAGAATATATAAATGGAGTAAAAACATATATACAAATCAACAGTGTTTTCATTTCTCATTTATTACTCTTCTATTTCCAAACCTTTCTTTTCTTTATATACCAACCCATCTCTTATTTCTCTATTTATCAACTATCTCCTTTATTTCTTTATTATCAGTCATCTCCCTTATTTCTTTACCCTTCTTTCACCCAATCAACAAAATCAACACTCAAACTTTAAAGCAGATAGTCAAATACAGAGTTTATTTTGTTTGTATGGTAGGAGCAATTCCACGCTAGCGGTTACCGTCCCCTTACTAGCATTATATGGGGCTATAACAATTATGGGGCTTACCCAAAATGGGACAAGTTTTTTTCAAAGTTTCCAAAGAGAGAGGGCTTCTTTATTAACTATGTACACTAATTCTACTAAAATAAAGTGGCAACTTGTTTCGTAACTATTTAGAGAGTTAAGTAACTTCATTTAGGGATTTTAGGGAGCTACTTGCTGTTAATTTTGATAAATACGTTTAGTTAACTCTTATTAATAATGTCATTTTCTATTGTTATAATCCATTAATGAAATTTAACGATAACTGTCTATGAATTGTTTTTATAAAACAAAGAAGGGAAAAAATTAAAATGCCTGCATGTTTTACTTTTCAAAATGATATCTATTAAAAAAATAGAATTATATTTAAAAATTATACAAAACCAAATTTAAACTATTATATTTTATACTGATTAGATTTATCAGTTTATAAGCTAATAATGAATGTAACATACAAAATAATTTATATCAATAATCTCCATACAAGTAGCAGGAATAAAAGTAGAGCATGGAATAAAAGTAGAGCATGGAATAAAAGTACCTAGAGCATGGAATAAAAGTACCTAGAGCATGGAATAAAAGTACCTAGAGCATGGAATAAAAGTAGAGCATGGAATAAAAGTAGAGCATGGAATAAAAGTAGAGCATGGAATAAAAGTAGAGCATAGAACAAAAGTAGAGTATGAAATAAAATTATAGCATGGAATAAAAGTAGAGCATGAAATAAAAGTAGAGCATGGAATAAAAGTAGAGCATGGAATAAAAGTAGAGCATAGAACAAAAGTAGAGTATGAAATAAAATTATAGCATGGAATAAAAGTAGAGCATGAAATAAAAGTAGAGCATGGAATAAAAGTAGAGCATGGAATAAAAGTAGAGCATAGAATAAAAGTAGAGCATGGAATAAAAGTAGAGCATAGAATAAAAGTAGAGCATGGAATAAAAGTAGTGCATAGAATAAAAGTAGAGCATGGAATAAAAGTAGAGCATAGAATAAAAGTAGAGCATGGAATAAAAGTAGAGCATGGCATAAAAGTAGAGCATAGAATAAAAGTAGAGCATGGAATAAAAGTAGAGCATAGAATAAAAGAAGACCATGGAATAAAAGTAGTGCATAGAATAAAAGTAGAGCATAAAATAAAAGTAGAGCATGTAATAAAAGTAGAGCATGGAATAAAAGTGTGGCATAGAATAAAAGTAGAGCATGGAATAAAAGTAGAGCATAGAATAAAAGAAGACCATGGAATAAAAGTAGAGCATGTAATAAAAGTAGAGCATGGAATAATATCCTCTACCAAACAAGCCAAGCTTTGGGTTATAGCAAGCGGTGAAATTACCCGATAAAATGCTAAGCCACATAATCTTTGGCAAGTAGGGTGACCGGTGACTGTAAACATAGCAGATCTTTTCTGAAATCGACAAACCACTTCTAAAAAGAATAAAAAATATCTGTATATATATAATACTAGTACATATTTTATAACTAACCAATCAACTCATAACTAATCTGAATAATTTTATGTTCTTTCATTATATAAATTTTATATTATTATTCTATTTCTAATATTAATTAGTACAATATAATCCCTCATTCGATTTCATCCTTCAATGTAGTTTGTTGTATCCGCTAGTTTGCTGTATTGGACACTTCATGATTGTATAATGACTTGGCAAGGTGGTTTTAGGGGCATCCTCCTATTTGAAGTTAAATCAGAAATAAACTGCAAAAGTGTCTGACCAATGAATATCATATATTTATACTTAGTATCATAATTATAGATATCTTTTGAATTGTTTTATTGATTTTAGAAAATATCCAACATACCCAGTAGGGTAAGTTCCGAGTTATCGGGAGTTACACATTTTCGGACACGGAAGAAAAAATGTACAATAATTATTATTTATCTCTTATGTAAATAATTATTATTTTATATTTTTTCTATTGGCAAAATGTGGAACCGTCCGATAATTTTGAACTTACCTATATTATATGGATAGAGAAAGAAAATGGGTAAAGTACCATAAACTTAGTTGCAGATGAATTGTGTCGCTAAATAACTGGAAGACATAATTGAATTCTACATAGAATTTCATTATAATAAATATTTTTATCAATAGGTAAAATATATGAAAATAATACCAACATATGAAAACATATCAGAGAAATCAAATTCCAGTTGTTGTTCTCATCAAGATTATTAAATATCACTAATAACTCAAAAACAATACTCAATCTTCATAAGAAGAATTTCTCATCGCAATTCACAAGAAATGTAAGAAACCTTTCCTCCTGTTATAAACCATTTCTTCAAAACATTTCCCAGCGCTGGCTAGATATTTTCCTATTTTCTCGCCTGCTTCTTATATTGAATAGCAATATAAGAAATGATGTGAGAGACCAATGGACGCGCCTCTTACACGCATCTGCTACGTTGCTGTCGCTAAAATTATTGCCTGTGCCTAACCCTCACCAGGAAAATTCTACCCGTGCAGATTATTTGATTCCTTCTACATAAATTTCTTAGCAAGTTAGTAAACAACTCACTCAACATTTTGTATTTAAGTTAGAGCTGTAGATGGAAGACATATATGTGGATTATTAATTTGATTTTATAATATATTTTAAGCTTGGGTAAATAGTATTCAAACACAATTTACCTCTTCATTTTCCTTTACTATCCATGCGGTGTTTGTGTCCCTTTTTAGTTTCATTCCTTGGTAAGTGACTGCATTCACAGAGTAACCATTTTTCAAAGTTACTTAATGGAACCCATTATTCTTTCTGACTGCTTCTCCAGTCCCTTGTATTTCTTTGACTTTTGACGTTGGTGATATGGCCTTTAGTTCCGAAAAGAACGTTTAAGTCATTTGCTAATTTTATTAACTAATCAGTGCCTTGTTTTAATAATTCACCTGAAATATATAGATTTACAAGTTTAAATTTTTTCGAAAGTTCGTTAGTTTAAAAAAAAAAATTGAAATTGAAATTTCAAGCAAAAATGATCATAATTTTTCATTTATGAACTTAATAATTATTAAGAGAAAAAGAATCTATTTCCTTTGAAAAAACTTCAAATATTAACCTCAGAATTGTTTTAATTCTTATATGTAGCCAAAAAGTCACGTCCCCAAACAATTAGGTAGCATCGTTACTTATTTCAATTGTTATTCTTTAATGTTTTCTTGAGAAATATAGTCACATTAGTAAAGTGAACAAAAATGTTAACATTAAGTAACTTGTGTCCGTAATATATTTACTTTATATTGCTAGTTATAGTGAGTATTTCTTTAATAGTCAACACATTAAAATAAATCCAGTGGCGTTAGATATAAAGTTAGTCAATTTGAAATAAGTAAATAGTAAGAATTAGAATAGTGATACGAAAACAGCAAAATAATTAAAAACAAAATATATATGGTGAAATAAAATTCTCATCAAAAACATTAAATGATATTATAATTTATTCTATTAAAGTAAAAAGATCACAAAAACATTTAAACAAATTATGAGAGGCTACATTTACAATGCATAGAAGAATATAAACCTACAGTTCATTTTACCTATAAAACAAATGATCAAAAAGGAGAGTCTTTCCATTTAGGAGTTACTTCAGAAATAGAAAGCCAAGCTCTTTACAATTCGAAGCTTTGATAGGATTAAATCAGAAGGTAATACTTTGAAAACACAGCATCACATAATTAGCATAATGTGGCAGTATTAGCGCCTCCATTTGGACTTCTAATATAAAAGAGATCAAAGAAATCCAGAATTCAAAGGAGAAAAGTAACGCATATAAACAGACGCTATTATTGGGAAGAAAAGACGCAATGAAAAGGAAGAGTAGCAGTCTAAAAGAAGAGTAGCAGTTTAAAGGAAGAATGGCAGTCTAAAGGAAGAGTAGCAGTCTAAAGGAAGAGTAGCAGTCTAAAAGAAGAGCCTTACAGTCTAAAAGAAGAGCCTTACAGTCTATAAGAAGAGTCTTACAGTCTAAAAGAAGAGCCTTACAGTCTAAAAGAAGAGCCTTACAGTCTAAAAGAAGAGCCTTACAGTCTAAAAGAAGAGCCTTACAGTCTAAAAGAAGAGCCTTACAGTCTAAAAGAAGAGCCTTACAGTCTAAGAGAAGAGTCTTACAGTCTAAAAGAAGAGTCTTACAGTCTAAAGTGCGCATCACGCCTCTTCTCTTTTCTCTTTGAAGGCATAAGAAGGTGCAGAGGATGGTTATTCTCCTAATAATGTGCTTTGCAGGGGCAATCTAATATACTTTATATTCACAGTTTATATATATCAGGAGTTATATAAAGGAAAATATTTTACTGCGCTACTTTAGGTGTATTAAGTATGAAGGAAGATAATGTAAAATAAGAGATAATTTGATTAGAATTTAACGTTAATGCAAAGTGATGTTAAAGCAACACAAAGTGATGTTACAGCAACACAAAGTGATGTTAAAGCAACACAAAGTGATGTTAAAGCAACACAAAGTGATGTTAAAGCAACACAAAGTGATGTTACAGCAACACAAAGTGATGTTAAAGCAACAAAAAGTGATGTTAAAGCAACACAAAGTGATGTTAAAGCAACACAAAGGGATGTTAAAGCAACACAAAGTGATGTTAAAGCAACACAAAGTGATGTTAAAGCAACACAAAGTGATGTTACAGCAACACAAAGTGATGTTAAAGCAACAAAAAGTGATGTTAAAGCAACACAAAGTGATGTTACAGCAACACAAAGTGATGTTAAAGCAACACAAAGTGATGTTAAAGCAACACAAAGTGATGTTAAAGCAACACAAAGTGATGTTAATGCAACACAAAGTGATATTAAAGCAACACAAAGTGATGTTAATTAATGCAACATCATCTATTCATTAAGATTTTTGCAACTGTTTAATGGTACAGGAATATTGCCTTTAGGAACATGGGAATAAAATTAGAATAAGATGTGCTTTAATTCTAATGCAGTGCATCTGGAAAACACATTTAAATATTGAATGATGTCACCTTGCACGAAAAACATTTTAAAAAGAAATACCACGTAATAAAAGAATACAAAACGACTTTACTGCCCCAAAATTCACAACCAGGGAGATTGCAATTTTCAAAGTAAAGCAACACAAATCCTTTGACTTCGTCTATATTCGAATGGAAACATCAAATATATAAGATTCTGAATTGCAACCATAATCATTAATTTATTTGATAAATGATACATTTTGAATTAAACAATACCAAGGTTATAAAGGAAGTACAAATGGAGAGAGCATAAGTAATAGAGTTGGGAATATTTTTATCCTAGATATGAATATCTAATACAGTTTGTTTGTTACCAAGATATGTTTCACTCATCTATTCCTATGTTTTAAGCCATTAATCCAAAGATGTATTTCTAGTTCAAGCAATGTCTTTTCCTTCTGTTTACTACATATCTGATGTCTGTAACCTGTTTTAGTAGGTTTACATTCAAATAATGCCCCCTCTTGTCAGGTCATTAAACTTTCAATAAGTGGGTAGTGCAACACACTAGCGGATACCAAAAAATACATTACAGGTTCATATAAAAATCTATCAGCGGCTCAAAGCAGAAGACTGCGGCTCAAAGCAGAAGACTGCGGCTCAAAGAAGAAGACTGCGGCTCAAAGAAGAAGACTGTGGCTCAAAGAAGAAGACTGTGGCTCAAAGAAGAAGACTGCGGCTCAAAGAAGAAGACTGTGGCTCAAAGTAGAAGACTGTGGCTCAAAGTAGAAGACTGCTGCTCAAAGCAGAAGACTGCGGCTCAAAGCAGAAGACTGCGGCTCAAAGAAGAAGACTGTGGCTCAAAGTAGAAGACTGCTGCTCAAAGCAGAAGACTGCGGCTCAAAGCAGAAGACTGCGGCTCAAAGAAGAAGACTGCGGCTCAAAGAAGAAGACTGCGGCTCAAAGAAGAAGACTGTGGCTCAAAGAAGAAGACTGCGGCTCAATGAAGAAGACTGCGGCTCAAAGAAGAAGACTGCGGCTCAAAGAAGAAGACTGCGGCTCAAAGCAGAAGACTGCGGCTCAAAGCAGAAGACTGCGGCTCAAAGCAGAAGACTGCGGCTCAAAGAAGAAGACTGCGGCTCAAAGAAGAAGACTGCTGCTCAAAGCAGAAGACTGCGGCTCAAAGCAGAAGACTGCGGCTCAAAGCAGAAGACTGCGGCTCAAAGAAGAAGACTGCGGCTCAAAGAAGAAGACTGCGGCTCAAAGCAGAAGACTGGGGTCCAAAGAAGAAGGCTGCGGCTGAAAGAAGAAGACTGTGGCTCAAAGTAGAAGACTGCAGCTCCAAACAGAAGACTGCGGCTCAAAGAAGAAGACTGCGGCTCAAAGAAGAAGACTGAGGTCCAAAGAAGAAGACTGCGGCTGAAAGAAGAAGACTGCGGCTCAAAGCAGAAGACTGTGGCTCAAAGCAGAAGACTGGAGTCCAAAGCAGAAGACTGGGGTCCAAAGAAGAAGACTGGGGTCCAAAGAAGAAGACTGCGGTTCAAAGAAGAAGACTGCAGCTGAAAGAAGAAGACTGCGGCTGAAAGAAGAAGACTGCGGCTGAAAGAAGAAGACTGCGGCTCAAAGCAGAAGACTGTAGCTCAAAGCAGAAGACTGTAGCTCAAAGCAGAAGACTGGGGTCCAAAGAAGAAGACTGGGGTCCAAAGAAGAAGACTGCGGTTCAAAGAAGAAGACTGCTGCTGAAAGAAGAAGACTGCGGTCCAAAGAAGAAGACTGTGGCTCAAATAAGTAGACTGTGGCTCAAAGCAGAAGACTGGGGTCCAAAGAAGAAGACTGTGGTCCAAAGAAGAAGACTGCGGTCCAAAGAAGAAGACTGTGGCTCAAAGAAGAAGACTGTGACTCAAAGAAGAAGACTGTGGCTCAAAGAAGAAAACTGCGGCTCAAAGCAGAAGACTACGGCTCAAAGCAGAAGACTGCAGCTCTAAGATGAAGACTGTTCAGTTGTTTCAAGCCTGTCCTTCTCTTTGAGATATACTTGACAATTTTGCTGACTCAACACCACAGCTAAATTTACCACGATTAGATTTCCCTGAAGTTTATGTTTCCTTCAAAATTAGGGCAGTTTGTCAGAACTCTAGTTCTAAAACACACACAGCACGTGCTTTCAGTTTTGCTTTTGAAGTCTTGTTGTACTTCATTGTTATTCAATGAATAATTTATAACATCTTTTTTTATGAAGAGAAGAAGTAAAGTTTTGGCACACTTTATAAACTGCAAATAACATCAACTCTTTATCGTTATATGGTATTATTTAAACGAAGTCTTAAATCCATTTGGCTGTACAATAAAGGATTATTGGGAATATAATCGGATGTATTACCTTTTTATTTTCAATATTGTATTTAAACATATTTGATCCGTCTCCGACCATTCACTCTCCAAACAATCCCGTGTCGGACCATTCACTCCCCTAACAATCCCGTCTCCGACCATTCACTCTCCAAACAATCCCGTCTCCGACCATTCACTCCCCTCACAATCCCGTCTCCGATCATTCACTCCCCTAACAATCTAATGTCCGACCATTCACTCCCCTCACAATCCCGTGTCCGACCATTCACTCTCCAAACGATCCCGTCTCCGACCATTCACTCCCCTAACAATCCCGTGTCCGACCATTCACTCCCCTCACAATCCCGTGTCGGACCATTCACTCTCCTAAAAATCTAATGTCCGACCATTCACTCTCCTAACAATCTAATATCCGACCATTCACTCTCCTAACAATCTATTGTCCGACCATTCACTCTCCTAACAATCTAATGTCCGACCATTCACACCCCTCACAATCCCGTGTCGGACCATTCACTCTCCAAACAATCCTCTTAGACTCTCCAAACGCAATTTAGACTTAGTGATCAAGTTAACACCAAAGTTTGAGTCCTAACATGCGTTACAGTGGCACTGAAGAGACGACTCATTTGCTCCCATCTTAATTTTCTCATTTATGTGATATTATGTCATACTTTGGCAATTTAGTGCATTCAAGAGTTAAATAAGTTGTTCTCTATATTTAAGTAATTTAGTTGAAAAATTTATTAATTAATATTGCAGCATATTTAATTGCCAAGATTTCATTTAGAACATTAAAAACTAAAGTAATAAATCTATAAGCTGTTTCGATCTCGGTGAAATCATTTCACAGTTTATTCAATATACCAAAAATGCAAGAAACTAACACACAATACTTTTAGTTCTTATTATGCAGAAAATAAACTGAAATATGGTATGTATCACAATTTAGTATTATGCAGAACAGGAAAGTAGAAACAATTGTATTACTGGAAAACAAGTACTATTCGGAAGTCAATCAGTGACGTAGCAGGCACTGAGTGTCATTTCTATACATAGTTCAATGAAGTTAAAATAACTGGAACTCAGACTGCCGGTATATCAAACATTTAGTTGTGTCACAGTAGCCTGAAACATACTCTAGAGTAAGCTATTTAGATGAAAAAGAAAACAAAACTGAACAGAATTGGTAAATTTTAGTTCAAACCACGGTGAACTTGATCCATTCTTCAGAAACGATGTAAACAAATGGCGTCGCACAGAGTACTCTCAAATATTATAAGTGTTATTAGGTGAATATTATAAGTGAATAGAGTAAAAAACGTGATAAAAACAATTTTATGTAAGTTAATTTCCATGAAAATGCACGTTTAACTGAATAATGGCACATTTTTATTTGAAAATAAAAATAAAATACTTTCTGTCACGTCACTCATAATATTTTCTGATGTTCCAATATTGTACTTGGTATACTTCTCTATTTATTTACTATGGTTCAAACTATGTTAGCGATTCAGAAGAAGAGTAGTGCGGAAAGCTCACGAAACATATTATCAATAGATTTATTGTTTTCCTTCTTGTACAGGAGAAATAACGCTGTGGAATGGTGTCACAACTGAGATAAAGAAGACAAGTTTCTTGTCTACCCCAAATAGAAAGATAATTTATTTCCTCTTCCTTACTTTCCTTCTCTTCATTTAAGTAGCATTTAAAGCCAACGAGCTAACAAAGCCATTATTTATCTATTATCTTTTTAACATTGTTTATTATAAACTATCTTTTTGGAAGATCCTTAAATAAACACATTTTTTTTATTGTAATCTTTGTATATTTCATGAATAAACGGTTTCATTTTTTTATTTTTACATGAGTTTTAACATTAACGGATCTAAAGTTATGCAAACCTTTTATTATATAATTTTTCCGCGACATCAACCTTCATAAATACAAATGCCTAGAATTTAAATTACGTATCTATCTAGTCAGGAACGAAGCATAACTACCCTTTAATGATAAAAGTAACAAATCCTATATTGACTAATCATTAATAACGCTCCAATAGGTATCTCATGGCTACAATTAAGAATATTTAAATGATAATTTGAATCAGAATGAGGAAATAATAATGAATATACAAGAAAAGTCATAACAGTGTTATAATAGTATGAATTACATGACGCCATCTTGTTTGTAGTACGAATCGAACTGAAAAGAGTTCTTCATTCACGAAATATATTCAAATATCAGTTTCGTGTGAATTCGGCTTCATACTTTTCTATCCATGGGACACACATGACATTGTTTTCAGACTGATGATTATAGCTAAAAATGCTCATTTAAACAATCCAGTTATTATTTCACTGTTAACATCTATTCTTAGGAACACCGAGACCTAAAAATTGCACTGTAATCTAATTTTTTCATGTGTTTACTATTTTTTATTCCGGCAATGTGTAAAATTAGTAAATAGCAAATAAATACTTCTAAATTTTATTTTTGATTAAATAAAAAAATCTGAATTAGATTATCCGTGAAGGAAGGAATAAATTAAAAATGATTTATAGTTTAGTAATCATTCAATAGAATAAATTAAAGACCATTGCAATTACCCGAAGCCATAATTTATTTCCTCGGCTCAGATTCCATAATAAATTCATAAGATTTTATGTTTAAATGCTAAAGTATGCGATAAGGACCCCACTGTATACTCAGCCAGGAATTAAAGTAAACACGGAACTCGTTAGTACTATTTTTTATTATTTTCCTCTGAAAAATAAGTAAGCGACATCTAGTGGCCGAGGGATGAAATTCGTTTGCTTGGAAAACTTTGCCTGTTAAAACTTGGGGGGAAATGTTCCAGACTTTCATAGAAGAGAATATTTGATGACTAGATATGTAGTGAGTCAGAAAGTCGGCACTGACTTTTAATGCAAGGTTATTTTTAGGCTATTTCCAGGGATGATATATTTTAAGAGTGAAAAAGTGTAGCTGGTAATACGCCTTTAGGAGCTTTATTCCATACTTGAATACTCAAACAGTTAAAATTATTCGTAAATTTTTGTAATCTAACGATAAATAGAGGAAAATCACGGTAATAGTAATAAATTTAATTCTAGTAACTACATATAAGTAGAATACTTAAGTCACCACAATATTCCTAATGATCATCCATTTAAATCTGTCAACCCAGTATTAAATAATCTGAACTTTAATAATTTACTTATATAGAGAAATCCCCGACATAAATTGTAGTTTTAGAGAATTTTCTTTCTATTCTTCTCGATTGACAAAAGACTGCATGGAAGGGCGAGTGGAAAACTGTTTAGCACGTTTCAGCAAAGAATCAGCACTGGCAGTAAGTAAGCAAATGTAAATAGTTACGTCAGGAAACATGGACCAATCGCAGTGTGTCTAACAGAAGAGTACAAAATAGTGAGTTAATTTATCTTCTTGTTTCTTACAGAGTATGTAGCGGAAAATGGGGCTTAGTTTGCCATAATTTAAACATGAATTACCTATTATTAAATAATAACAGGAAAAATAGGTTAGTTGAATTTATTAGTGAGATGAATATTGAAGGTAAAATACATATTTTACTGGAGACAGTAACGTCTTCATGGTGACGCTACTGACACTTATCAAATTCTGCATCAAAATACACCTAAGGGTCTCATACACGTTCGAAAAACTCAATTTTCTATCAAAATTTTGACACTTAACTTTGATGCAAAATTTTGATTCATAGTTATTGTCCACTCACGTAAATGCGTTTTCCATCAAATTTCTGTTGTATTCGGCCTTGCCGAACCGTTGATAAGGAAAAAACAGCACTGTGATGCTTCAATCCCTGGATTTGACCATTCGTCATAAAATATCATACTGATTTGATGAGTAACTTCAATTTGTGATTAAATATTATCAAGTAAACTAATATGGAAACCATAAATTAAAACTCATTAATCAGAAAAAAATAAAATGAAGTATAATATATTTTGATTGAATAATTACGAAACTATTAATTCAAAACCTTCTAAAATTTAGTAAAATAATTTGAAATAAAATAATTAGAAACAAATATAATGCTGTAAAAAACTAGAAAACACACTAAAGAGAAAAAATAAAATGCTGTAAAATATTTATAGACACATAAAATTGAGTAATATAATTTAAAAAATGTTAATTGAGAAAAATTATTTTGCAGCAATTTAATACGAAAACAGTTTAAATTCAGTAAAAGAAAATGCACAATTGGTGATAAAATAACTACGAATAAATTTATTAGAAAACACACAATTTCCAATACATTAATATAAAATATATTATTTAGAGCAAAATAATTAGCGCAAAGACCCACCTGTCTCGATAACGACCGCCCACAGTGACGTTAAAAGTTAACATAGCTAGGTAGGTAATTTAATTTATAAATGTACATACACTCTACATATCTACTGGGTAACGAGATAGTTAATGTTGATTATCGAAGCCAATTATTTAACTTTAATTAAAACTTTTTTTTTTAATCTAATCTTTTTTTGGCATGAAATGTTACTCACAGTCAAATTTAATACCAATATTTTGATTCAAAGTTGACCTTTTTTGAACGTGTATATGAGCCCCTTCAGCATGAGCCCTTAAAGCAGAATACAGATTAACAGATCTCTTGGTAGATCATTTTGGTAAGAAGTTAGAGAAGTGATAGATTTCATGTGCTTATGTACTCGCCAAAATCTAGACAATGTTCATTGTTTTGTTGTAGTTGTAATATAAATAAGTATCAGTGCTGAAGGTAATCCTGAGTGCAGTCTTTGCATACGGGAAAAAATACTTAGTGGATAAACTCTTTTCTTTGCCCCAAATGGCGAGATCAGCTGCAGTTAGTGCAGACTAAAATTCTGTTGTAGATTGGATAGTGTTACGTCTGTCCTCTATGGAGGTTGAGTAAATAATGATCCGAAATAGAGGACCACTGAACAAGACAGTTTGGTGTCAGAAACAAAGTGGAAGCTGATAGGTCTCTGCAAACAGAGATTCTGATAACATGTTGGTTTCAAACTGACCTACAACAGATATGGTATACCTTTATTTATCGAAATGTCAATCAATCGAAGAGGTAAACCGATCAAAGACTTCAATAAATCAATTAAAAGGTCAAGAACTCAATTAGGTGATTTTTTTCAGTCATTAAAATTTTTTTTTCCATATTATTTAGAGTAATAATCAAAATTTGATTATATATTAGTGACACATCTCATGTATTTCAAATTGTAGGTTAATTCAATGTTAATTTTTATGAAAAGGGCAAACTTAATTAGGATTAAGAGATATTGTAACAATCTCACATCTTACATATGACTGATATTAAAAGGACATTATGTCGTATTATATAATATTTAAGTGCCATTTATGGCAGTTGACGTGGTAGGCTCACAGAGATGCAAATTTCTAAGCTCAATCTAGTTAATTTGCCCCTCATTAGAAATACAATTTAACGATCCCTGAATTACCTTCCAGTCGACTTTTTAGGGGAGTCTCGAATCTTCATTTAGAATTCCATAGAGCATTAAAATTCATTGCAACAAAAGAGAATAATGTTTTTTAATTAGGTAGGAGTGGAGCAGCTTGGAACAACGAGTCGTTTGAATCACTCGGAAAAAGATTCATTATTTCAGTGCTACGTTTGGAAGTCTGACATTCTTAGATCTTGATGTGAATTTATAGAGAGTCGAGCTTTATATCTTTTGGAATGGTTGTTTCATTAGTTTCAGAAAGAGGAGAAACTATTTTACTCTAAGAAGAGACTTCAAGCTTCCGTCATATCAGGGAAAAAGATTGCTCTGGAATTTTAACAAGATATTTTGTTCATGGTTTTTAGAACGTGACTACAGCTGATAGTTTTTATTATGTGATACTGTGTAAATAATTACTTCTACTTTTAACTCTGATATCAAAATGACATCAATTGTACACCTATTCAATTAAATTGTAGTTAAGAATAGATCATTTTCGGTCACAGAACTGGTTTGAATTCAGATATGTGGGATACCAATATTTATACCATGCGTGCATATTGGAGAGGAATACTATTTCTCGATTCCTTATTAGAATATCAATTTTTTAATAACAACTGTGACCTTTTAACTTTTGCAAAATTGAAAGGTTGTGTTTTGATCAGCAATATTTATTCAATTATTTCTATACATAATCTCGTTATTCGCATAACTCAAAAAGTCTTCAATCAAATTGACTGAAAATTTAGTGGGTGCGATTGGTCTTCATCCAGGAACCTTCTGATTAGACTTTGGAAGCGGAAGCGAAGGAATGCTCTCTACCAGTGCCTGTTCTAGTTTACTCTGTTGTTTTCATTATCCATATCAATATAAATCTGTGAGCACTTCAGTGTAAAAATGTGAGAAGGTCACTTTGACTTTAGAAGATAAAATTCACCGATGATTGGCCTGTGAAAATAAAGTTGCCAATTAGTATAAAGCTATATTTATTTTTGTTTGTTATAAAAAAGTTGTCTGTTTTCTCATCATATATATTGATTAATAAGGGAATTGCAGATAAATGAGGCCCTAGAAATTGATTCCAAGATTCTAAATGGGAGGTGTATCACATCTGTATCAAGTCAGCTTGAAACACTGGTGTGATCAGATTTTCTGTTTCAGAAGCCAACTACCTTCCACTTTGATCTTGATGACGTAAAACTGTTTTGCTCAGAGGTTCACTCTCTTATTCCGATCATTATTCATTCAACCTCATTAGAGGTAACACCTCCTTATCCTCTGGAGAATTTTATACCTACCAATCTTTGCTAACTGCAGCTGATTTGTCCCTTTGGATTAAAAAAATAGAGTTTATCCAATAAGTAATTAGGATACCGTACGTAAGGACTGCACTTTGGATTTTTCTCATTGATTATATAAATAGAGTCTTATTAATACAAAGTTCTTAAGTACCTACTTCCTATAAGGATAATTTACAGGTTGAAGAGAGAATTTATTTTCGTTGACACTAATAAGCTGCGATTTTCTGAAATTGGAACATAATAGAAATGGAAGAAATCTAAATTTATTTCATATCGACCTTCTTCTCCCGTTATTTTTCCGAAATTATATAACTTCATAATCTATCTGATATACTGATAGTAACATAATTAATTACTTCAATTTCATCAGCTACTTTATAAGTTAGCCATTCAAATTTGGTCCAATGTCGTCAATAAACTGTTCACTGACTATCAAACTGAAATAATTACATTTCACTAATACTTTATCGCATTATGAAAACCTAACGAGTTATAATTAGAGTTACTAACTTAATGTCTGCTTCTAAGAACTACTAATACTGATTAGTAGACATTTCGATAAATTTTATTACTCAGTTGGCAGATTAAAATGACTGGTTTTGAGGGATAACTAGTAAATTTCTATAATTCAAACATAGAAATTATTTCATAACTCATGTCCTTCATAACTCAAGTGCTTCATAAGTCAGGAGTTTACCTGTATACTGAACACTTTCTTTCCATTGAAGGAATATTAATGAGCTCATGTCCTAATTGTTATCACATTTTAGAAATTGAATAAAATTATCATTAGGAATGTGATTGCTTTTCATTTATCGTTAGAGTTGGTACATTTACGTATAATTTTAACTGTGTGAATGGTCAATGGATGCAGGTTTTCTATCTTGAAATGTAGTGATATACGTAGGTAATAGTAAATCTTATGTAACAATTTTTAGGCTTATATTATATCTGTAACTAATGTAGTTCCCAAATAATTGTTGGTTTTTCATTAATAGGACCAACGCAGTCCATGTAGGTTGAAAACTTTTTGCCGACATGTTCCTGAACGGCTATCGTTTCACAAGACACAGCCATTTCTTTATGCATATTTACCTTAAGTTCTCGATATATTGAATCATAATAGACTAATATTTAGGGAATTCCGATTGGATTGACATTATTTACTAAAACGAAGGTGCATTTTAGCTTAGATACTCTCAATCGAAGCTAAGGTGCACCTTAACTTCCAATGTATTACTTAACACTTTATAGCATACATTTTTATATAAAATATGTCCAAGGGTCTTTAAATTATCTATTTGATAAATATTTAATTTATGGTCAAAAAATAAAATGCCATTATTGCTTCAAACTGGAACTGAAGCAATGGCAGTTCAGGCTTGTCGTAGTATGAGGTAGTATGCTGGCGCGACCGTCCCAGGAAACTTATTTAGTCGTCAATCTGCGTAAGACTACTAGCAGCGGAACTACAACTCACTAGAACTGAGGATATAGTAACAGAAGTAGAATGTAGAGTTTCCATTGCCTGTTTACGAATGTGATTTCGTATCTGTTGAATTGCAAGTTTTTCAGAATGAGCAAATTATGATCGTCTACGGTTTTGACATCATTTTCGTTAGTAACGTGAATACGAGGAGATAAAGGCAAACCCTGTCAACGAGGTTTTTGATACATTTCACACTTCCAAAAACTTGAAATTTTCCTCTTGTTCCTTGTAGAAAGTATGTCCACCATAAAAGTCTTGATTTTATCTTCTCAGATTCAATTTATTTAACCTCCATTTGAGTAAAGGCTGAAAAAGTAATTTTAAAAATATTTGAAAGTATAAGTAAAAACACCACATAACGAGATTTATATATTGCTATATCTATATAATACGAATAAGCTAAGAGTTTGAAAAATTCCTGGACATTTGACCTGATCGCTCCCAAAATCTAATAAACTGGTTCCAGGATAATTACCAATAGCCCTACTAATTTTCAGATATACAGTAATATTAATTTCTAATCCTTATCCAGCCTCTAAAAAATTTCTTTGATTAAAAAGTTCTCTAAATTTAGTTTCTGATATCTTCGTTTTCCTTTACTTACGTTAAATCTAACTCATTTTATTTACTAAAGACAATATCAATAAATTTTATTCAGAGATTATTGAACCTCCATTACCGTTTCTTTGAAATAAAGTCCTAATCCCCGACCAAGTAAAACTTAGTGTATCCAAAACCAATTACCAAAGATATTTTACCTAGGTATTATAGACGGTATACTCTGAGGAAGTACTTTCTCTGCAAAGACTAATAATTAAATGAAGGTTACAGATAAAGCTACTTCCAGTATAAAATTTAGGGCTATGTTAATCATTTTTGTACAGATAAAGTGGCGATCATCTACAACGGACAAAAGTGGCCCACTCAGAAGTAATAAAATTGACGATTGTATTGGCAGTCGAGTTTAGTATACTTATTTGATTATTTCATAATCCATAAAGTTTGAATTAGTTTCTGTTGTTAGTGATTGTCTTTGAAAGTTGATTAACGTTTTCATTCATTCAATCCAAGCTATAAAAGCGCACATACGAAAATAATAAAAATTGGTTCAATATATGCAATTTAGTTATTTTTATACAATTATATTCATTTTTGGAATCTGATATTTGTTTTAATAATTAGGATTTGTAATTCAAATGTAAAGAATAAAATTATTTAGTGAAATAAGGCTTATCAATTAATGACGTTTAGGTTTTCATAAGGAAATGTTTAACATGTAGGTGAGACTCCTTTCTAAACATTATTTGTCATGTTCACACATGTGTTGCTATGTAAGCATTCACTATTATTTCTCTTTAAAATATTTACTTGTGAGTATTAAAATACTCACAAGCCAAGTTTGCAGATAGTGACTTACGCCACTATCTGCAAACTTGGCTACCTCTCTAATCTTCGACTTTTGTACCTTATCATCTATTTGGAAATGTTTATTATAGCCAAATTAGACTATTCATATAGAATACTATATACGTACATATGTAATACCAACTTTATAAAAACTACCATTAAAATTGCTAGGAGCCTATAATATTTGAACTCTGGGATATGGAAGAATCAAAGATCTCTATTTCTTGTACTATATACAATTTATACATAATCATTAATTTCCAAATTCAGGTTTTGATTCAAGATGCACATCTTTGTAGACATAGAAAGCAGAACATAATTGAACAACAGAAAGCCTAAAATTTCCTCAAGCCTTACAGATTCATAATAACTAGGGTGAGATCAAGAAAATAATTTTTTAACAATCAAATCTTAAAATTATTCAATGCAGCTTCACGCTGTGATCAATGGAATACACTTCTCCAAATACAAATACCGTTCGAGAACACAGAATATATACACGAGAAATACATCGACCTTCAGTCCTGATATTCAAATAATCTGCAATGCTAAATGTTTTACCTGAAACTATTTTATTGTATCCCTAACAATAGCAATACAAGGCTCAACAATTATCTGTCTATTTGTCAATAAAAAGAGCTTTGACATTATTGGATTTAAGATTAATTTACTGTGACTACACTGAACTAATCATAGAGCTAGACGTTGATTAACCCTCTATGCAGTAATGAGACATGTATGTCCCCTTCCAGGTGATGTATTTAGCGAGATTTTTTTGAGATATTTTTCTTAAACGGGCGGATAAACACATGTGTGCTCTTTTATATGTTAGACCAAAAGTTTACGTTTTCATTTAAGCACAATTGTAAATTTTTATTTGAAAAAAAAAGTATTATTTTTTTATTTTTCAATATGCTTTCTCCACCTATGCATTACTAAAATATCACATAAATTATGTTTTTTTCACTCTAAAATTAATTCAGGGCATAAAAGGTGAATACGCCTAACCAATCCATCAATATGATCTCCAACATCTAAAAAAGAACATTCGTCAGCAAACAGCACATAGTTATCACATTTAGCAAAATCTTAAAATCATTTCTATACATATATCAAAATTAAGTAGTCCATTTTTAGATCCCTAAATTATTGTACTAGAACTCTGTGCTATCAGTTGCAGTTTATAGCCCAAAAAAATCATAAAGTTTCCAATTTTCGAAATGAAACTTCTTGTCTAAGCAGATATTGCCTGAATTAAATTATGGATGATGAAAATATGGATGCTAATTAAAATAAAAGTTGAATAACCATAATGATATATATTTTTCTTACTTGTCTACAATGTCCATACCTAATATTAAAAGTGTTTTACAGTGCATAAAAATATGTACTTTTTGTTTAATTCAATACAACTACATAAATCAAAGTATTACAACAATTACTCATCTATACCGAGTGAGAGTGAAGCTATGGTTGAATTTTAATACTTTTGATTCTTTCGGTACTTCGTACTTTTATCTGTTTATTGTGGTAACAAAAAGCAAAAAAGTAAGATACTCTAAGTCTACCATTTTTTTTTATTCTTACTCATGGAAAATGAAATTTCAAGGAATTACAATTATATAATAACTTAGGAGTCATGTCTCACTCTTATTACCATGTGTAACAAGTCTGAGTCATGATTTAGCTAATACATAACTATTGTTTCTCTATGATCACTAATTTTAACAAACAATCTGTAATATCACACATATTTTGAAAGATAGTTACTAAATTTTAAATGTTTTAGCAAGTTGAAGGTGATACAATAAATAGTAGTCAAAGAATCAATAGACGGAACTGTAACCAGAGCTAAACTATATGGAAAGAACTGGAGAAACTATTCGAATAACCTCTTAAGTTTTAATTTTCTAGGTGATGGAGCATTATTTAGGGAATACCAAACTTCAGAGAAAGAAAAAAATCTGATTTGAGAAATAATAGTTATTAACTCTATAGAAGTTTGTAAGATAGGTGCACCCTATAAATAATATGATAAATTTAGGTTTAATAATATATAATTATATTTTGGAGTTGTATGATTGGATGCTCTATATATAAAAATATTATACAGTATATATAAAATTATTTTATATAAATTACAATGTATTTTCGGTAACAGAAACTTGTACATTACAATTCATAATATTAATTAGGAATTAATTGAATTAAATAATAATATTAAAATTAATTAGATATTAAAAGAGGATCAATAAAAAAAATCCAATTGTAGAATTAAATGCTCTTCCAATAACTAATACTGTGTATAATTTTAAAGCTATTTACTACGTGTTCTAATAAATAAAATTCATTTAAATATATTATTGAAGATATTGATTTTTAGTTCGGTAACTTGGTAATATCCATTATTTGATTATTTCTACCATTCAATGATTTAATTAGAAAAATAAACCATTTTTTATAATCTTAAACTTCAGATTTTAATGAATTTAGTAATTTATTTCTTTTTAAATTCCCTTATTTATAGAAACTAAATACATTATATATTAAATGTATTACAATTTATAGGAGGATAAAGTCACAAATAAATAAATAAATTTAAAATAAATTTAATTAAATGGAATTAGATGAAAATTTCAATGGGTTATTATTAAAAATAGCATCAAAATAAAAGAATTAAAATAAATCAGTAAATGAACATATTTAAATATTTTGTTGCTATTTTTTGATACTAATTTATTTTCAAATTAATAATAGATATTTAGTTGTTATTTGATAATTTTACCTTTGCCTTATTAAAATGCAACATTTACGAGAAAAATATATCAATGCAATAATTCTTGTGTCGCGACTGCTTCAATGAATTAAACTGAAGAAATTTAAAGAAAATAAAAATATTTTCACTATTAACTTTTATTTGTATTTCATTATTAAATATATTTTTTATTTCAATATTATCTTTTATTTGTATTTTATTATTATTGTTATTTGTATTTCATTATCAAATATTATTTTATTTCAATATTAACTTTTATTTGTATTTTATTATTAAACTTTATTTGTATTTTCCCTTTTAACTTTTATTTGCATTTAAATATTAACTTTTATTTGTATTTTCACTATTAACTTTTATTTGTATTTCAATATTAACTTTTATTTGCATTTCTATATTAACTTCTATTTGTATTTCAATATTAACTTTTATTTGCATTTCAATATTAACTTTTATTTGCATTTCTATATTAACTTCTATTTGTATTTCAATATTAACTTTTATTTGCATTTCAATATTTACTTTTATTTGTATTTCAATATTAACTTTTATTTGCATTTCAATATTTACTTTTATTTGCATTTCAATATTAACTTCTATTTGCATTTCTATATTAACTTTCATTTGCATTTCAATATTAACTTTTATTTGCATTTCAATATTATCTTTTATTTGCATTTCTATATTAACTTCTATTTGTATTTCAATATTAACTTTTATTTGCATTTCAATATTTACTTTTATTTGCATTTCAATATTAACTTCTATTTGCATTTCTATATTAACTTTCATTTGCATTTCAATATTAACTTTTATTTGCATTTCAATATTATCTTTTATTTGCATTTCTATATTAACTTTCATTTGCATTTTAATATTAACTTTTATCTGCATTTTTAATATTATTTTTATCTGCATTTTTAATATTATTTTTATCTGCATTTTAAATTTATTTTTATCTGCATTTTAATATTAACTTTTATTTGTATTTCATTAATAACAGAGCTATTTTCTCTTCAGGTTTTATTTCTATTTATGTCACTCCATTAAATAAAAGCTTAATATACAATTTATACCTTTTTTATCCCATTACCTATTAATAGATTTGCAATGTAATTTTAATTAATATTCAATACTTCACATCCACTCATACGAATGTATTTTAATTGTATTATTACATGTAACTTAATATGATTAAAAAAATAATAAGAAAGTTATGTTAATAAATTTAAAAGGCTCAATCTTTTACTTATGTAGAAGGTAGTGTAAATTCTGAGTTATCGGGCACCTCTACATTTACGGTCATATAATGCAAATCTACGTAGTTTAAAATTTTAACTTATAATTAAAATTCATGTCCACGATACCTGTAGCTATCGTAATTTGAAAAAAATTGATTGCATGATTTTAATAAAAATTCAATTTAATTTGAGAATTTATTTATCAAGTAATCATTAATTTATTTTTCTTTACACTGAGAAAAAGAAATGATGAGACATTGAAATTTTAGAAACTGATAAATTTTGAGAATAACTTAAATAAAAAAATAATATGCATATATATTTATTTAAAATTTAAAAAATTGCCTATTTTTTTACTAACTTTGTTAATGTTTCATTTTAAACAATCAATATTTTGAAGTTTCAATAACTACTAAATCAATATGTCAAATATATCTATCCTAATGATACTCTTCGTTTATTTATTTACTAGGTGATAGGAGAAAGATAGGAGAAAAATACAAAGTTTAATCAAATTATTTATGAAACATAATGTAATTTAATATTATGTTTATGACCAGCTGTATAACAAATAACAACTGCTCAAATATTTTGAGGCAAACGAATGATAAAATATGCATTAATATATACGACTAAATAGACACTCGAGTATCATTATGTTACATTATTACCATGAAGAATGTAACCAGGATACGCATTGAATATATTTATATGATATTGTAATTCTTATGCTTTTAATTAATTTTTACATGTATTTTATCTTTTAAAGATATCAGTCTATGCAGAAAATAAATGCATTCGAAAAGGATTTTGAACAATGCAGGGTATAAAGTAACAGTAATCTATCCTAACAATTTCGGTCGTGTGTTTATTTATTTAATGATGTCCGCTAAGAAATTTATAAATGTTTTAGACAAGCTGTACCACAGGTACAGACTATTCAAATATTTTGAAGTGAAGTGAATAATAATTTGTTCATAATGCGAAATATATAGAGTTAGTTATGAAATATCGGACAGTTCCACAGTTTCGATCATATAACAAAAACTATATAATTTATCATTTTTAACAGGAAACTTGTAACCAAGATGCAACCGGGATTAAATTCTGAAGCGTTTATTTTAACCAGAGAATCTTTTCTATGGGTTAAACTACAGAAATATTGATACCTACCATTGAAAACCTGTTATTTTAACGATTTAATGGGAAAATACTCATATTAATTAATAAATAACTAAATACGAAGACACGGACCATATGTGGATTGTTAAGTTACACTATTATAAATAACATTGAAAATCGTTATTTTTAACGGGAAACTACACTAGTTACTTAATAATACTATTTAATTATTCCTATACACACACACCCCAAATGAATTTTAGTAATATGATCACTCTACCTAATTAATCATTCTATATAATAAAATGGAAATATATATTAAAATATAATAAAATATTAAATATTGATGTTATACTATATAAAATGTTATATAGAAATGAAAAGTTGAATACTAAAGTTAAATAGTTCGGTTAAATTTGTAATGTTAAATTGTAATAATAAATAATAATGTTATATAGTAATGCTATAAAATGTTATATATATAGTAATGTTGCTTGCTTTATAAAATATTATTATATATATAATATTATAACCTGTTAGTCGTGCCTTGGTTGCATGACTTTTTGTGTTGTCATGCTTATTAAATTATCGACTGTGTGATATTGAACGAAGAGATGGTGCTATCGTCACGATATCGTTAATACAACGCATTGGAATGGAGTACAACGCATTGGAATGGAATACAACGCATTGGAATGGAATACAACGCATTGGAATGGAATACAACGCATTGGAATGGAATACAACGCATTGGAATGGAGTACAACGCATTGGAATGGAATACAACGCATTGGAATGGAATACAATGCATTGGAATGGAATACAACGCATTGGAATGGAGTACAACGCATTGGAATGGAATACAACGCATTGGAATGGAATACAACGCATTGGAATGGAATACAACGCATTGGAATGGAATACAACGCATTGGAATGGAATACAACGCATTGGAATGGAGTACAACGCATTGCAATGGAGTACAACGCATTGCAATGGAGTACAACGCATCGGAATGGAGTACAACGCATTGCAATGGAGTACAACGCATTGCAATGGAGTACAACGCATTGGAATGGAGTACAACGCATTGGAATGGAGTATAACGCATTGCAATGGAGTACAACGCATTGGAATGGAGTATAACGCATTACAATGGAGTACAACGCATTGGAATGGAGTACAACGCATTGCAATGGAGTACAACGCATTGCAATGGAGTACAACGCATTGCAATGGAGTACAACGCATTGGAATGGAGTACAACGCATTGCGATGGAACACAACGCATTGAAATGGAACACAACGCATTGGAATGGAGTACAACGCATTGCAATGGAGTACAACGCATTGCAATGGAGTACAACGCATTGGAATGGAGTACAACGCATTGCAATGGAGTACAACGCATTGCAATGGAGTACAACGCATTGCAATGTAGTACAACGCATTGGAATGGAACACAACGCATTGAAATGGAACACAACGCATTGGAATGGAGTACAACGCATTGCAATGGAGTACAACGCATTGCAATGGAGTACAACGCATTGGAATGGAGTACAACGCATTGCAATGGAGTACAACGCATTGCAATGGAGTACAACGCATTGCAATGTAGTACAACGCATTGGAATGGAACACAACGCATTGAAATGGAACACAACGCATTGGAATGGAGTACAACGCATTGCAATGGAGTACAACGCATTGCAATGGAGTACAACGCATTGGAAGCACACTTTTTTTATTAGTGATTGGACGGTAAACAGAGCAAAGGTTCTATCTATTATTTGTGAGTAAAGGGTCAATGTGTTTGATATATCCTTTACCGGATATGAATGAAGAAAATTCAGAAAATGTTAGATAAGCACTTTAATTTATTCGGTTTTTACATTCTCATATTTGATGAAAAGTGACTAATAGCAAACTAATTCTATATTAGATAAATAAATGGACTCTTATAAGTTATAGATACGATCACTGAATTAATGCACGTCACTTTACTGTCTATAAAAATTGAAATAATTATATAGAAATTTGAGAACATTTGTATAAAATATCGACTATTATGGTAAAATAATTAGACCCAACAACACGAATCACATATCTGCACTGACAAACTGATCAAGAAAATACTTCCTAAATTTAAATCTAAAACAACCGTATGACTGAATATCAATTGCATAAACAAACAAACGCCATTAATTAACCAATC
This sequence comes from Caprella mutica, assembly GCA_947561585.1. NCBI lineage: Eukaryota > Metazoa > Arthropoda > Malacostraca > Amphipoda > Caprellidae > Caprella > Caprella mutica. The sequence continues at coordinate 93,482 of CANNZV010002306.1, read as the reverse complement.
GCAATGTTCTGTTAATTAATATTAATCTACAGTAATTAATAACAAGAGTACGAGCATATATCGTCTGATAGGCTGTATTCGAAATGATCAATATATCTTTGTTTTGAAGATATATGAGGTAGGAGTTATAATTATGAACATTATCTACTTTTAAAATGTCTGTGCTTTAGGAGAGGAGATTTGTATTAGGCAAAAATTTCTGACAGTTATTATTTTATCGTTCATTTTTGGAGCATTTGAACAGTATTTAAATGAATATTATATGTGCCACATTATGTGTGCGCAAATATTAGAAGAGATAAGAAATGAGAAACTTCCAAGAATTGATGAACAAATAAGAGATCTTAGGAATTGAATAGAAAATAGCCAGGTTCATCAACACATTAGGAATATTTTTAATTACACTGACACATAAGTTTTACAACAGAATCGTAATGTTTGGTACAGTAGGAGATAAGAATAGTACTAAATACTATACAAACAAAACAAATCAACAGAGTATATGATGTAACACCAACATTGATAGTTAATAATGCAGAGACTAAAAACTCATATAGTGTAACATAAAATATTACAAATAAATAATACAGAATAAAAAAGTTAGGGGGAACAACCCATCAAATTTGGTGGAATTAATTATTTTCTATTTTCTATTTGTTGAAAAGTATTTCCGTTACTTTACAGTCTAGGTAAAGACTAAGAGTATTTCAGTTACTTTACAGTCTACGGTAAAGACTAAGAGTATTTCAGTTACTTTACAGTCTACGGTAATGACTAAGAGTATTTCAGTTACTTTACAGTCTACGGTAATGACTAAGAGTATTTCAGTTACTTTACAGTCTACGGTAATGACTAAGAGTATTTCAGTTACTTTACAGTCTACGGTAAAGACTAAGAGTATTTCAGTTACTTTACAGTCTACGGTAATGACTAAGAGTATTTCAGTTACTTTACAGTCTACGGTAATGACTAAGAGTATTTCAGTTACTTTACAGTCTACGGTAATGACTAAGAGTATTTCAGTTACTTTACAGTCTACGGTAATGACTAAGAGTATTTCAGTTACTTTACAGTCTACGGTAATGACTAAGAGTATTTCAGTTATTTTACAGTCTACGGTAATGACTAAGAGGATATCAGTTACTTTACAGTCTACGGTAATGACTAAGAGTATTTCAGTTACTTTACAGTCTACGGTAATGACTAAGAGTATTTCAGTTACTTTACAGTCTACGGTAATGACTAAGAGTATTTCAGTTACTTTACAGTCTACGGTAAAGACTAAGAGTATTTCAGTTACTTTACAGTCTACGGTAATGACTAAGAGTATTTCAGTTACTTTACAGTCTACGGTAATGACTAAGAGTATTTCAGTTACTTTACAGTCTACGGTAATGACTAAGAGTATTTCAGTTACTTTACAGTCTACGGTAATGACTAAGAGTATTTCAGTTATTTTACAGTCTACGGTAATGACTAAGAGTATTTCAGTTACTTTACAGTCTACGGTAATGACTAAGAGTATTTCAGTTATTTTACAGTCTACGGTAATGACTAAGAGGATATCAGTTACTTTACAGTCTACGGTAATGACTAAGAGTATTTCAGTTACTTTACAGTCTACGGTAATGACTAAGAGTATTTCAGTTACTTTACAGTCTACGGTAATGACTAAGAGTATTTCAGTTACTTTACAGTCTACGGTAATGACTAAGAGGATATCAGTTACTTTACAGTCTACGGTAATGACTAAGAGTATTTCAGTTACTTTACAGTCTACGGTAATGACTAAGAGTATTTCAGTTACTCTACAGTCTACGGTAATGACTAAGAGGATATCAGTCACTGTATTCCACAGGTAACAGCTTATAAGTAGTTTGAAAACGATACTTAATATATTTCGGTATGCTTACTGTATATTATTTAATACTATAAAGTTATTGCATGAAATATTTATATTTTTATTGGGTAATTCAAATCCACATGAAAACATTCAAACGGTTATTCATAACATAACATTGTTCAAACAGTTTCTCTTCATTTCTAGTACATCAAAGAAGAAATTATTGCTAGTGCAAATTTATGAAACAATATTATAATATTAGAAATATATTATTTACTTTTATTTCACTTCATATGATTACAAAGAACAGAAATAAAGTGTAGATTTCATTTTTACTAAACAATAATATAAATGCGTCAACATTGCTTGTCGCAATAATGTTTTTTTAACAACATTATCATCTACACATTGATTAACCATAAAACCACACGCATCAATAGTGTTCCAACAGTGTACCCACACTGTAAAATGTTAGATTCCAACCATATAACAATATTGTGACCACAATGTTTAAACAATATTGTTATATTTTTTTTAACATTGGGAAGATGTTTCATTTCAACGTCAGAAGTCGCTACACTACAGTCCAAACATTGTCACAATAACTGACTAATTCAAAAAGTAATGGCCCATTTATATGGTTCAAAAGCAAAGGCGATATCGCCGAAAAGAAATTTAATGCAATAAACTTGAAAAGTGGCCTTATGAACGAAGTCACTTACCATGAAGGAATGTGATGAAAAGGAACTCAAGCACTGGTGACTGCATTCACGAATGGAAGAGGAAAATGCTCATGAATGCAGGAAAGCTACTATGTGAATGCAGTCAATCGTGAAGCAATTATGCGAAAAGGGGCACAAGTACCGGTGACTGCATTCACGTAGGGAAGAGGAAAAGGATGAGGTAAATGATGTCTTCGCTTCGATATTTTGAACAAATTTGCTTCATCATTTGTCAGTTATCGCAGTAGAAAGGTAATAATCAACTCTGAATTATGAATTGGCACTATGTTCTATTCATAATATATGCATATAGCATAATGTAACTTATTCTGATATATTCATTTGAAAAATTTTCACCATAATATATTATTCATTGTACTATATTCATCACAGTACTATATTCATCATATTACTATATTCTGCACCATATTATATTCTGCACCATTCTATATTCTGCACCATACTATATTCTGCATCATACTATATTCTGCACTGTATTATATTCTGCACCATTCTATATTCTGCACCATGCTATATTGTGCAACATGCTATATTCTGCACCATACTATATTCTGCACCATACTATATTTTGCACCATGCTATATTCTGCACCATGATTCTCTGATACTATATTATGAAAATTCCCAATCCATTACAGATTGGAAATAGAAAATCTGTCGGGGACTTTAGCGAGAGGGGGATTTATTTTAATGAATTGGACAAAAGGTTCATTAGTATTCAGAACAAAGAATTATCTGCGGATTTTGCCCAATGAACCTATGCACCCCCACCTACCCTTAACCACCCCCACCCCCCCTCACCCACCCTCATTGACTAATGCTATAACAGGCAATGGAAAGGAAGTGGAAAATGGGGAACTGAAGTAATTTATGAAATGGGAAGAAATTTTTTGAAATTTTAACTTTTGTATGTTAAATGTATTTTGTGGAATTTAGATCAAATTTGTGGAATTTGAATTTAAATTTGTGGAATTTGAATTCAAATTGACGGATTATATATTTAAATCAATGGAATTGGTGAAATTTAGAATGACAGTTATTGTTATGTAATAACATTTGGTGTGTTTCTATATTTCTGTATTTTCCTTTAGGAAATTGGTTTATTTCATCAATACCAAAAGATGTTTAGTCTGTTGTACGTAAGTTTCAGAACTGAATAGAATTAAGAAATTTATATCTTATTTTGAAAATTCAATAAAAAATTATCGATTAATTTGAAATTGTACTAATAAATATGTATTTGAGATTCAACATCACATTGAAAAGCTGCAATGTAACTAACGTCACAGCCACTACCACCTGAATTAGATCATTTCGATGAAGATTAAATATAATCAGATTGTTTTATATAACAACATCACAATACATATATACAATTTATTGAAGTGTCAGCTTTAAGAAATATCTTATCCAGAAACCTAAGAAACCCGACGAGTTTCTCATCCAAACAAAAATCGATGGTTTGTGCAAACACTTGCCACAAAAACATGGAACTAGAAGGAAAAATCCTTCCCCTGTTAGTTTTTTCCTGAACTTCTTCTCCATTTTCTTTTATTTTATCTCTCTTTCACTCGAGTGACTTCAATTATAAACAACCCTGACTGTAACATTATTGCTCTCCCTCACAACTTACATTTTCAGGAAAAATACAGAATCTATAAATTTCTTCGGATAAAAGTGGTGATTTTTATTACATTTGCTGCAGTGTGTTCTCGGCTTGGAAAACTTCAGAAAAATTTAAAATTAGTTAGCAAATAAAAATGGCATTTGCTTTTTTTTGTGAAACAACTCATATATCACAGCTCGATAATCCACAAATAAAATACACAACGAATGAAAATTTTGAGTCTTTTCAAAATTTATTTCTGATTTTTTATTCTGGTTAGTTAGCCTATCTCTTGAAACAGAATTTTATTTTTCATATATAAATCTAATATGATAATAATTGTAGATTAAACAAGTTACAATTTATCTATTCGCTGTCATTAGGTGACTGATATCCTACCTATTATATTCAATTGAATTATAGTCAACACTCACGTGCTGCATATACCCATAACCACCACATCTCGTGACTGGTGCAATATCTTCAATTTATCTGAATACTTCCTGTTGGCAATAAGTCGCTTCCGAGGCATCTTTGCGTCTATTTCCAGTCACAGGACCTTAATGTCTTTCACAGCGACGATTTAGCCCGAACAATGGGTCTAAAAATGGTGACAAAGCCCTAGATGTTCTTTGACGTCATCCGTATAATGGGTGAGAGCAAGCTCTGCAATCTTGGACAATGACTTCGCTTATAGGCTGCTAATGACGGTTAACATCGCATGCTGCACAACTGACTCAAGGAACTGACTCGACACCCTGGGATTCAAGGGGGTGTTGATGGGGATTGAAATGTACAAGAAGGGAGGGGGGTTATATTGGTACAATAATTATTGTTACAATATTTTATTATAATGATATCTATAATTATTTAAATCACAAAAGAGGAGGAGAATTTCAATTTAATAATAGCGTGATGATATTAAAAATAAAATCCATAGTGATTTCATTCTAGTTCATTAAATATACTTAAAGGTGAATCTGAAAACTAGTATAATTATAAAATTTTCTGTTTTGTGAAATATTCATCATCACATTGAATTTTTTTCCTGATAGTACATCATTCCAGTGACTCTTTTCTCTGATAGTACATCATCACAGTGACTCTGCTCTGATAGTACATCATCACAGTGACTCTGCTCTGATAGTACATCATCACAGTGACTCTTTTCTGATAGTACATCATCACAGTGACTTTTTTCTCTGATAGTACATCATCACAGTGACTCTTTTCTCTGATAGTACATCATTCCAGTGACTCTTTTCTCTGATAGTACATCATCACAGTGACCCTTTTCTCTGATAGTACATTATCACAGTAACTCTTTGCTGTGATAGTACATCATCACAGTGACTCTTTTCTCTGATAGTACATCATCACAGTGATTATTTTTTCTGATAGTACATCATCATTTTAACTCTTTTATCTGATAGTACATCATCACAGTAACTCTTTGCTCTGGTAGTACATCACCATAGTAACTCTTTGCTCTGACAGTACATCATCACAGTGACTCTTTTCTCTGTTAGTACATCATCACAGTGACTCTTTTCTCTGATAGTACATCATCACAGTGACTCTTTTCTCTGATAGTACATCATCACAGTGTCTCTTTTCTCTGATAGTACATCATCACAGTGACTCTTTTCTCTGATAGTACATCATCACAGTGACTCTTTTCTCTGATAGTACATCATCACAGTGACTCTTTTCTCTGATAGTACATCATCACAGTGACTCTTCTCTCTGATAGTACATCATCACAGTGACTATTTTTTCTGATAGTACATCATTACAGTGACTCTTTTCTCTGATAGTACATCATCACAGTGACTCTTTTCTCTGATAGTACATCATCACAGTGTCTCTTTTCTCTGATAGTACATCATCACAGTGACTCTTTTCTCTGATAGTACATCATCACAGTGACTCTTTTCTCTGATAGTACATCATCACAGTGACTCTTTTCTCTGATAGTACATCATTACAGTGACTCTTTTCTCTGATAGTACATCATCACAGTGACTCTTTTCTCTGACAGTACATCATCACAGTGACTCTTTTCTCTGATAGTACATCACCATAGTAACTCCCTTCTCTGACAGTACATCATCACAGTGACTCTTTTCTCTGACAGTACATCATCACAGTGACTCTTTTCTCTGATAGTACATCACCATAGTAACTCTTTTCTCTGACAGTACATCATGCAGTAAAATGTACAATTAACTCTTAATGTTGATATAATAGACTTAGTGAAGCTATTCCTCAGTTTTAAACAGACCAATTTATTCATACAGCGAAAAGGAGAGAAGGATTTAATACATGTTGTAAAGATTAAGTAGGAGTCATAATGGCAATAGGCCCCAAACTTTGTGACCTTTTATGGCTTGGTGCGATAAGATGTAGCAAATGTATGAGTTTCAATTATATAGAAGAAATATATTATTCTACACGTACATACATAAGTATGGATCATCCTTTTCAAAGCCATATCCTAGGCTTTCAGGTTTTGATGGGGACACATTCGGAGGTAATGACCCTACTTTCAGTTCTCTATACCATCTAATTATATTTTATTTAGGTTAGCACGAAGGAAAGTGATAGAGTGTCCATACCTATTCCTTTTCTTGCTTCTCAAATCAAATGACACGAATGATATCATACTCATTCGATTGATTTCAAATCAAGTTCTTTTTTAGTTCTTTTTTTAGGTTTGATTTAAGAAAAAAAATACTTGTGCCAAAAAGTAAGTTTATTTGATGATTTTCGATTACAATATTGTTCACTGCAGTAAATTAGGCTCAGTGAACCAGTAAGAGAAATAAATATTTCATGATGATAATTACTTAGCGCCTGCAATTTAGAATTTTAGCCGAATTTTTTGAATTTTTCATAACCAATATATTTAGGTAATTCTTAATGTGATTATTTTTCAATCTTTCTTTTCTCGTGAATGCAGAAAAGCTACTCAAATATCCATACCGTTATTAATGAACTTAATATCTCTTTAATCATCTTTAATGATTATCACACTGCCTCTTCACAACAAATAGCATTCTATTGCGTTCAAATCCTCTAAACTGTTCGTATTTGGCCGTTATCTCAATCGCATTTTCCGAATGTCTTCCACGATGAAGAAAATCAGACTCGAAACTTCCCTTTCCAGAGGCAGACAATACATCAATTAGCAGAAAGCCAAAACTAATTAAATGATTCGGATTCTCTGTAATTTGTCAGAATTTACTCATAGGTAATAGGGTGAGCAGGTCTGCCGCTTTGATTAAAGGGTTTAAGATGATTTAAATATATCTGGAAAGGCTCTCCTCGGAGAATTGCCTGGAATTTAATTAAGGTGGAAAGGGCTGAATAAATTCCTTTTATTCGGCCGTTCCATCACGGGTTACTTTCTCTCCAAAGATTTAGGGTGGTTGAGTTTAGATGCTAATTGAATAACTTAACTAAATCATTCTTGAAAAATGTTATCTAGAATAAACTAAAAGGCGAAAGAAGAAAACGTGGATTATGTGTAAAGTGATCTACACGAGCTTCTTATTGGCGATCTCTTCACAGTAAAATATGAGCTTTGAATGACAGTAAATAAATGATGTTTAAATCTTTTTCTATGTATTTTAATATAATTATTGTGCTATTGGTTTAAATATTTTTTTTTATTTTCGTTCAGTATTATGTTTTTATTTATGTACTTCATAAATGAAGAATTAATTCCTAATACCATTAATTATGGATGACAATTGTCTCCAATATTATCTGTGACATCGTGTGAATGGATAGATGAAATGGTTCAAAATCTGAAATATTTATATATTCTTCAATTTCTGTAAATTTTTATGGTAATAAAGAAATGAAATATTTGAAATAAAAAAGAAGATAAAGAATGATACACTTCATAATATTACTTCGACAAAGAAATTCATTGTAGGACCATTAATAAAAATGGACGACAAAAGATTTGTCATTGTATTTTCTCAACATGGCTACCTATCGACTGCTACAATTGGTACCAATCAGTCTTTAATAAGGGGGGTGGGGGTAATGAATGAGGAGAGGAGGGGGTAATGAGGTGGGGTAGGGCGGGACAGGCGTATGTCCAAACTAACGTATATGCGTATTCCGTTCAGGAACTCCAGTTAATTCGATTTGTCGAGTGTCTAACCTAATTTGCAAACTCACCACCTTTGGTCCCTCACAGTCAATTTGATCAAAAATCAGCATTATTGAGTTAATTCTTCAAAAACACACTGGGGAAACATTCCGACTTATTTATCGATAATTCAGTGGGAGTCAATTTTCCACGTGATTTCTAGATCTTCTGATGAATTAAGTTATAAGACATTAAGATTATTTGGTCAGTGACCACTTCTAATTATTTTAGCACATGTCTTTCATTATGAGTTGCAAGATTTAGTGCTTCTAAATTAACCATTTTGAAAGCAATTGATTTCTATTTAATCAATTTAGTGGATTTATCTCTGTTCAGCTTTACTCTTTGTAGTCTTTTTTACTGTTACAGACTCAGAAAAAGAGTGGAAATCGGCTTGTGTGTAAGCCTTATAAGCCGCAACACTTTTTACTTCTCATCGAAAGAGTCCTACTTTTCTTGCTTTCTCTCGAAAGGTGCTTCGAATTATTGATGGAGGAGAGCAAAGAGATAAAAAACATCCTTCATATTTTTGACGGCATCAATTATTTTCTTGCAGAATTAATACAGAGAGGAAATTGTGTGAGTTAACCCTTACTGGTCCAGGGCGACACATGTGTCCCCTTTGATATAATGTATTGGGTGTGTTTTTTTATATATTTATATATTTAAACACTAAATACTTAGTCTTATATTAGAGCATATATGTACGCTTACATGAGTTAAGCGAAATATTGGCTTTACTATTGTTTAATATGCTTTCTTTAGCAATATATTATAAGATTATCAAAGTTCATGGACTGCCAGAAATTAGGGAAACATTTTATGAATACAAATTTTATGAACTTTTATTTTATTCAGAAAAGTTGTGTGATTTTTGTTTAAAAATTTCTAGTCACCTTCTCTTTATAGAATTTTCTACAATAAAATTTTAAATATAATTGCTTATGATATGGAAATATATATTCCAAGAAAGAGAAGAACCCGTCATATCAAAAATGGAAGATTTTAGAAAAATGTGAAAATTTATTATTTCAAAGGAAAATGGTTCTTTTATTTAGCTGAGTGCATTATTTATAGAATATTAAATTTACGGATTGCTCAGATGTCCATAATTAAGGAGCTTTACTGTATTAATTCTTCAGTAATTAAATATTAAATGCCAGGACAGAAGGACTCACGCTCCAAACCTTAGATTAAATATACATGAATAGCAGTGGATGTCTTAGAATTCGAACCATTGACCTTCGGAGTAGTTATGCACTACTTAATTGAAAATAATTATCATCAATTGAGATAATTATTTAATAATTGTATATTATGAGAGAATATAGTCTTGAATAATTCTATATTTTGAGAGAATATAGTCTTGAATAATTCTATATTTTTGAGAGAATATATTCTTGAATAATTGTACATTATGAGAAAATATATTCTTGAATAATTCTGTATTTTGAAAGAATATATTCTTGAACAGAAGGCTATTGTAATACAGATTGTAATTGTGTCGACTTCTTATTTCTTTGGTAGCATTTAGGCAGTTGTTTCAGATATCTTTTTGCTGTCGATAAATTGACATTAGAGCTCATTACTTTTCAATTGCAGGCACTAATGACTCACTTTGAACTGCCACTCAAAATGCTGACTTCAATCACCAACTCCACTATTTAAAAATCACTCTAGTGCACTAATTTATTCATTGGAACTCAACGAGATGGTATAAAACTTTGCTTACAATTTTACAAGATAAAAACATCGAGACTTCTCCATCTTTGGTTTACACATAAATAGAATTCCCGTAATTTTTTTCTAGGAGAAAAAACAAGAACAACAACACTCCATCCACACGTCATTTAAAACTTCAAGTTTGCCCGACAATCTGTCCGAATATGAGTGAGTGTTCGAATCGGAGTGTAGCTTCCACCTCTGGGAGCCATCTGTCAAAAATGGCGCATTCTGTGAAAAGACCGAAGGCAACTTTTGTGCCAAAATCGTAGATTCAAAGTGCTTGAATATTCAACCTGAGAGTTGCGAAGCTAAAAGATGAAATGCATTTCTCTCATCAAAGAATTTCTGGCAGGGAGATAAAAAACATTTAAAATCTATATTTGCTGAGTGGACGTATAGATACTTTATAAAACAATTGATATCTCCCTATTCTATGATAGAAATAATTTCAATGCAAACTTCACACGAAAATAACTTTGTAACAGAAAAAAGGTGTATTTAGGTTTATCAGGTGTAGTTAGTGTCATCAGGTGTAGTTAGTGTCATCAGGTGTAGTTATCGTCACCAGGTATATTCCAATCATCAAAGAATGTTATCGATAATCTTTAATATTCAAAATCCAAAGAGAAATGTCCTCACATCTTCCTCTTGGGGAAAATCTTGTCATTTCCTCATCTTCATCCAAGATTAACTCGGAAGAGAAAGTCTCCTCTAGCGTCTTATTTGTATTCATTCGGCACTGTTCTGCTCTAAGTACCGGGATTCAAAAACTCTCCAGCCAAACTCACTCTCGGTCACTTGTTCACGGAATAAAAATACTCCTAAAATAATAGACAGCAAGCAATTCTTCTGAAACATATTGATGATGATGGAAATTCAGAGAAAAGGATCAGTCTATCAATCTTCTTGGTCAGATTACTGTTAGACTGGGGAGAGTAAGCCGCTTTATCCATCATGCAAGTCTGATTGTTTCTTGAGCAGCTTTAAGTACAGAACACTTTGCTCTATTCATTCTACATCACTTGCCATCTGAATGAATTGCACGATATAAATATTTGATAAAACTGCAAGTACTGATTAAATATCAATATCTTGAAGAGTGGGATAATCAAACTCCCTTGGCATTAATATCTATTAATATGTTAGTAGGTATAAGCTCTTTGAAAGATGATAGAATGATTGAAAGCGATTAGTTACAGATGCTGCCTTACTACATTCTATGATGTCAAACAAATATGTTTTATTATTTGAATTAGGAAGTCTTAAATTTATAAAAATACATGTATTAAAAATAATCATATCTGGAAAGTATGTATGTTTGTTTGATAATAAATTGCTGACTTTGGAATGGTTATTATATTTGAAAATGATTATTTCGTGTTCACAGTACTCAAAAAAATACAAGATTGATAGCGTAACACGGATCGCTATACCATATTTTCAATATTTGGTTAAGACTCGTCTCACCATTCTGTATCAATTTTAAAGTTTAATTTCAATTTACTTTGCGATAGCTTAATATCTCGAATCTAAAGTAGCATGAATAATAATTCTCAAATGTACCTTGATAGAAATTTCCCCTCCATTGGCTTTTGATTCCGTCGATAAATTATTTAATTCGTATACAGAAGATCAAAGCGCTTTATTTCTTTTGATCACGCTAAAGGAGCGGAAACTAATTTATTTCCCACCAGCAGGTCTGAGTTGAATATTATATTGAATTTTATGTTTTACACATTTTCCTGTTACTCTTCACTTGCGATTTTAGGATAGGAAAATATTTTGTCAGTCGCACTAACTCAAATGATTCGGACTTAATCCATCGAAAACTTTATAAAAATAGAGAGGTTTAACATTGGAATAAAAGTTCCTCCGTTTGATTTTGTTTGCGATAGAAAAAGAAATCCAAGAAAAAAATTGGAAAAAAGAAATCCAAGAAAAAAATAAGTATTGATAACGCTGTAGAATTTCAAGACGATCTTTTAACGATTGTGTTTGATTGTTTTGAGTGTGAAATTTATCGCTGTATTGTGTTCTGTATATGGCATATAATATTCTGATATTTTGATTTACAGTTAACAGAAACATGATCATAAAGAGGTTTGAAATTTAAATAGAAAAATTCTTTTGATGACGAACTATGAAAACATGTAATATTAGAATATATATATATAATCATTTCAGCTATGAAAATTATTTAATAGAATATTATTCTTGTAAAACCACTATTGAAATTTGTAAATAAATAATTGAGTGATGGATTAGAACCGATTTATTGGAATTATACTTTTTAATCGATATTGACCCGAAATTTGGTCTCAAAAATTCATAATCAAACAAGTATTGAACGCGTTTAGTTCTTGTCCATTCAGTGCGTTCACACAGCAACCGTTTCAAAGAGCTTGTGGAAGTACTGAGAGAGACGTGAACGGAGAGCTGCTTATAAGTTTATTGCAAAACTGGTGAACTATAAAAAAATTTCATACTGAATGAGATGTAAACATATTCTGTCGGTTTGTTCTATGTTGATTCCAAATAACTCGAGTCAAATGATTTTCTATTATCTGAATTGATTAGCTGGGTGAGTGTTCACCCTTAGGCCCATACTATACTGGCGGTGCCACCGCCGCGGTGCTACTGCTTTGCTACAGCTTTTTAAAATACAAAGTATACTGGGCAGTGAAACCGTGCCAGATACGTTTTGCAGTGTTTTTTGCAGTCTATACAGTATTTTAAACATTAATTGGCATTACAGATTATTAAAAAAATGCTAGGGATATAGGCTATGCAAGTGAATGATTCTTCTAAATTTGCTATTGGTCATATATCAACCTATAGGTACCTATTTGAGTTTTAGTTATCTGTCGTAAGAATTCTGCTGTTATTCTAAAAATAATAAATTTACAACACTATTACGCTATAGGTATATATTGACTGAAAAAAACTGAAGCATGCACGATTGACATTGCACACAGCTCTATAGGATTAACGATTATTTTAATTATTGTACAAGCTCATTTTTAGAACAATATAAAAAGCTAACTTATATTTTTTATTAAAAGCCAACTTTAAGCTTTCATTAAAGCTAACTTTTATAAAAAAGCTAACTTTTAGAGCAGCGGAACGCTTGGCGTGAACTGTGATCAACAAAATAACCGAACATGTTCAATTTAAAGATAAATGAATTATGTGATATTTTATATGAATATATTGAAACAATGAAGGAATATGAATATTTACCATCACAAAAATATAATTTTCACATTAGGAGATGCCTTAAAATATACCTAATAATAACATCCGAGATAACGCAATAGTGAGATGCAGTAAGAATGATTGACACCACGTTATTTAACGTACCAACAGTCGCTATATAGATATTTAAAACCAGTGTACTTTTCCCTTTATAAATAACGGAGTTTCAATAGAAATTGGATGTTGATTCAAAATTAATGAGGTATCAACAGTAAAAGAAAAAAAATTAAAAAGTTATGTAAAAAAATGAAGCAATACAAAAAGTATGTATCTAAATAAAAATTTATGTAAATGAATATATATGTATATAGAAAATTATGTAAATAAAAATTTATGTTAAGAATTATGGTGCTAGGACAATTGCCATCCGCGGACAATTGCCACCCGCGGACAATTGCCACCCAAATAATTAATATCAGACCTCTTAACTTTAAAAATGGTGATAAAATATGTATATTATTGTTGTACGATTAATTATTAATTATATACATTATAAGAGAAAAAAAAATATTATTCTTCGGTTTCTGAATGTGCTTTTTAAATATAATATTTTTTAAATCTTATGTTATCGAATACTTTAGAACGATTCAAAACTGTTTAATTCCCTTCGTCTATAACATTTTCAGGATTTATGATTTTAAAAACATATTGTCACCATCCTATTTATATTGTCAGGATTCTTAACTTGTATATTATATTACTGGGTAGTAATATAAATTACTTATTGTTTTTCTTTTTAAAAATAATTATAAATAAAGGCCTATTCCGGTCGAGATAATTTAATTCTATTAATGGAATATCGTCTGCTTCAGTCATTTGGTTGACTTTATCACTGACATCAAAAGGAAATTAAATACAAGGGACTTGAAGAAGCAGTCAGAAAGGAAAATGGCTCCATGAACAAAGTCACCTACCACCGTGGGTGACAACGCTCATGGATGCAGAAAAGCTACTCTGTGAATGCAGTCACTTAATAAAAAGAATGTGACGAAAATGTACACAATAATTCGTATAAAAACAACATATAATTTATTATATCAACTATGGGAATAATTAATTTTATAAAAAAAATATTAAATGTGGAATGAATTTTTTTTATCTTATAATGTATACAATTAATAATTAATTGTACAAAAATAATATACAAATTTTATCACCATTTTTAAAGTTCACCTGATAATAAATATTTGGGTGGCAATTGTCCGGGGGTGGCAATTGTCCGGGGGTGGCAATTGTCCGGGGGTGGCAATTTTCCGGGTGGCAATTGTCCGGGGGTGGCAATTGTCCGCGGGTGGCAATTGTCCGGTCACGAGAATTATATATAAAAAAGATATAGCTACATATTCCTTTAAATATTAGCTGTATTGTGATATCTTCTACTTTAAACTGTTCTGTATATGTGCTTATACTTTGATTGCCGCGGTGAAACTGCCTAGTATACTTTGCAAGCGGTGCTACTGCGGCGGTGGCGACGCGTCCAGATGCGGTGCCACCGCCTAGCGCCATAGCAACGCAGACTGCCAAGGCGGTAGCACCGCCAGTATGCTTTGCAACTTTGCTTTTCCATTAATTTAAACGTGATTAATTGAAGATGCGTAAACAGGGCAGTAGCACCGCAGCGGTGGCACCGCCAGTATAGTATGGGCCTTAGGTGATGTCGAATAGAGTAAATCGAGCCTATTATAAGTAGTAGTATTGTATAAATTGGAAGAGGTTTTGCTGATAGTTTTAATCGCATACCTCTAATTTTTGTTATAGATTCGAGGAAAGTAGAATTTTTCTGGAGAATGAATGTCGTCAGCAATTACTAGCTATTAAGGAATTTTACATATTTGGTTTCAAATTTCAAAAAAATTAATAGCGCTGAAAGGCTCCATCACACTAAGTGTCCTGGTCGCAGTGAGTGGCTTGGTCTCACTACTTGGTTTGGACGCACTAAGTGAATTGGTCGCACAAAGCGACATAGTCAACCTAACCGGCTCGGTCACACTAAGCAGCTTGGTCGCATTAATATGCTTAGTTATACTAAATGACATGATCACAGTGACTGACTCGGTTTTGATATATAAATTTTCATTTTTCCAAATATTGTATTTCTTCACCTCAGTCTTAAATTTTTTTGTTGTACTTTATACACATTCATTAGGAGAGAAATTAATACAGCTTCCAAAGAACAAAATAAGTTAAAGTATATATAATTTTCTAGGCAGAAAGGACACACAAGCACGTTCACAAATCATGTATTTTGATGGAATTAACGACATTGAGGGAAGTATTTAAGTAATCTTCTATTCATATACCTAAGTAAAGTGCAAAAAAGAATACAATTTAATAGAAGACAAATAAAAATATACAATCAAATTCAATTCCCCTTTAAAGATATCATTGTATCCCCGATACAATATCTCTGTATCTTACCTAAAGGATATCAATATAAGCGCATCCTAGATACTCTCCTTCTCTTGAACTCAGTAGGATCAATGAGGATCTGTTCCTAAGGATACCGAAGTCAATGATCCAACTTGTCTGGTTATTAGGCAGGCTATAATTTATCCTAATTATGGTAATATAATCTTGCATGGTTATTAGGAAATCCTACAAGCTGGTGCTCCCAATTAGGTATGAAATTAACTCCCGAGCAGAACATATTGCCGTGTAATGAGCAGCGAGGTGGATGATGTTTATTTAAATTAGAGAGAGAAAGCGCAGTGGACTCCATCTTACTGCTGTTGCCTGATTGCTTTTATCAGTGAGATAACGTGTCCCATTTAACTTATTGGAAGCTATTCATTCACCCAAACACAAGACATGAATTAGTAGTGTCTACTTAAATGAAATTTGAAGTAAGACTTTTATTCTTGCATAATTTCACAAATTGAGACGAAAAAATGGAGGATGTTTATATAATAAGAATAAAGTGTCCTATAATACTGGCCCTACATTTCTAAGGGTATTCCAAAAGAATACTTGTACAGTAGCACTCCTCTATAGTGAACTTTAACTAGTTCACGATAGAGAGTTTACTCTACTATATAGGATATAAGAGATGAATAGAAAACTGTCCTTTTCATGGCAGACTATACAAAATATTTTCTTCCTTTTTGAAATAAATTCATTAAACAGGTTTTATTTATTTCCCAGAACTCTAAGACTCAGGATGGTAATTAATCCTGAAGTATGACTAATTTATTTTATAGAGAATCATAGAAAACTTAAAGTCAATTGTGACAGACTAAACTGAATATTATCAGAGGTTGTTTAAACTAAGCGTTGAAGGTACTTTTAGTTTCAAGTTTTCGAATAGAAAGATTTCTATTCATCATCAGGAGAAGGGTAAACTGAATATATTTAACCATGGAGGTAAGTTCACTGTAGAGCAGGATGGTTCACTATACAGGAGTTCAGTATAAAATAATTCTACTGTATTATTGAGAATTTCATACAAATTATCAAAAATAAATAATATATAAATAAATTGTTAATTATCATTATGTACATATATTTCTGAAATACCATATGAATAACGAGTATAGAACTGGGTAAAAGTACTACAATAGTATAATATTGTCTTGCCATCTCCAAGAAGCTAGTGAGAGAAAATGGGATTATTATTGATTGATGAATTGGCACAATGGATTTCATTATTATTTCATATAATATCATCAGACAGGAGAGAAAGTATAATTAGAAGGTCATACACAATAATATATGCTATTTTAACTTCAACTGACTATTTATTGGTGTGAAGGATTTTCCTCCAAGTTAGCTTGAAGGACCTTTTAAATAAATGATAACCATTTTCTCTTGTCATCATTTTCTCTGGTTATCTTTTCCTCTGCTTATCATTTTCTTTGGTCATCATTTTCTCTGGTTATCCTTTTCTCTGGTTATCATTTTTTATGATTATCATTTTTTCTGATTATCATTTTCTCTGCTAATCATTTTCTCTGCTTATCATTTCCTCCGGTTATCATTTTCTCTGGTTATCATTTTCTCTGGTTATCATTTTCTCTGGTTTTCCTTTTCTCTGGTTATCATTTTTTATGATCATCATTTTTCTGATTATCATTTTCTCTGGTTATTATTTCCTCTGATTATCATTTCCTCCGGTTATCATTTCCTCTGATTATCATTTCCTCCGGTTATCATTTTCTCTGCTAATCATTTCCTCTGCTAATCATTTTCTCTGGTTATCATTTTCTCTGGTTATCATTTTCTCTGCTAATCATTTCCTCTGCTAATCATTTTCTCTGCTAATCATTTTCTCTGCTTATCATTTACTCTGCTAATCATTTCCTCTGCTAATCATTTTCTCTGGTTATCATTTTCTCTGGTTATCATTTTCTCTGGTTATCATTTTCTCTGCTAATCATTTACTCTGCTAATCATTTTCTCTGCTTATCATTTACTCTGCTAATCATTTTCTCTGCTAATCATTTTCTCTGCTTATCATTTACTCTGCTTATCATTTACTCTGCTAATCATTTCCTCTGCTAATCATTTTCTCTGGTTATCATTTTCTCTGGTTATCATTTTCTCTGCTAATCATTTACTCTGCTAATCATTTCCTCTGCTAATCATTTTCTCTGGTTATCATTTTCTCTGCTTATCATTTACTCTGCTTATCATTTACTCTGCTAATCATTTCCTCTGCTAATCATTTTCTCTGGTTATCATTTTCTCTGGTTATCATTTTCTCTGCTTATCATTTACTCTGCTAATCATTTCCTCTGCTAATCATTTTCTCTGCTTATCATTTACTCTGCTAATCATTTACTCTGCTAATCATTTCCTCTGCTAATCATTTACTCTGCTAATCATTTTCTCTGCTTATCATTTACTCTGCTAATCATTTCCTCTGCTAATCATTTTCTCTGGTTATCATTTTCTCTGGTTAGTAATTTGGCATGATAGGGTATGTTCTGAATTATCGAACAGTTCCACATTTTTGATCATCAACAAATAACGAGTTAAAATGTCATATTTATTATATACTTTTTCATATATGATCGAATATATGTTATGGTCCGATATTTCATATCTTACATGACTATTTCAACTCTATCACAATTGCCAAGGCTCCCCCCCCCCTGTTATGTGGGTATATAATTATAACCATCGTAGATAATTATTTTTCATTTTCTATTTTTTGTCAAAAGTTTTGTGTATGTATGCCTTCCCGGCAGTTAAAAAAAGCTAATGTGAACGGTATAATAGACATTCGTATCCTGCTAAAGTTCAAGCATTTAAAATTCTTCTCGTATTTTGGGCCCGCTTCACACTTGCGTTTCTCAACGCTGCGTTAGAAATACTGCTCATGGTAAAAAGTTTAGCTGCAATTAATTTTAACGGAGCCCTTCACACTTGCGTTAGAAAAAATGCTGCATTTTTTCTAACGCAAGTTTGAAGGGCTCCGTTAAAATAAATTGCAGCAAAACTTTTTACCATGAGCAGTATTTCTAACGCAGCGTTGAGAAACGCAAGTCTGAAGGGGGCCTTAGCAGGGGTCTGAGCTATTTTGCGATAGAAAAAATGCTGGTAAAAAAGGCGCAAGTGTGAATGGCTCAGTTAAAATCAATTGCAGCTGAACTTTTTGCTATGATCATTTTTTTAAAAGCAGCGTTGATAAATGCAAGTGTGAAGGGGGCCTTAATTATAATTTTTATTTCCATGGAATTTCAAGATATTTTATAAAAAGGAAATGAAATTTTACTATGTACATAATGTGTATCCATATTACAAATTGCAAGCATATATTGCTCAAAAATTTAAATTCTTTCATAATCATCTTAGAGTTATGATAAAATACTCTAGAGAGAGGAAGTGTTGCAGCGATTGCAGGACGCTAAGGAAGACGGTGTAAAACCTTATTTTGTTTCAGTTATATCATTTCTCCATTAAATTTTGTTTCAGTTATATCATTTCTCCATTAAACTGACGCTAGATTGCCAGTCACGTGACCCAAAACTACGGATTTTAGCGTGACTAGGATATTATTTTGGCCACTGACTCACCACTTGATAATCATCATAATCAAAATCAAGTGGTGAGTCAGTGGCCAAAATAATATTGCGTCTTGCGAGACGCTCTAATCCTTCACGTGACTGGCAATCTGGCGTCAGTTCAATGGAGAAATGATATAACTGAAACAAAATAAGGTTTAACACCGTCTTCCTTAGCGTGCTGAAATCGCTGCAACATTTCCTCTCTCTAGAGTAGTTTATCATAACTCTATGACTGAAACAAAATAAGGTTTTAAACGTCCTGCAGTCGCTGCACAACTAGCTCTCTCTAGTATATAATATTATTACTCTATGATAATCATGAATTTAATCGCAAATATAAGGGGATGGGAATTGTTATTATAATATTCAAAGTTATTATTTTTATTATATTAAATAATATATCGGCCAAATATCTTTCGGCCAACTGTCATTCAGCCAAGTGTCCGTCAACCGGTATCGATAGCTCGAACTTTAATTTAAATGTTACTCTAAACAAAATTAGTTTGATTCCACCACTATTTATTACAACTGTTACAATAGTAATTTAGTACAATAGTTACAATAGTCTTTAGTACAATAGTAACAATAGATATCACTACAATAGTTACAATAGTTATTTCAGGGTACAGGAACATAAACGGGTATAGTACCTAGTAGACGACACAAAAATATGACGTCACTACATCAACACATTCCTTGTTTGTGACCGAACAGCATATAATTCCTAGTATTTGCATGTTAATATCGAGAGGTTTAAAGTCATTTTATAAGGGTTTCGTGCAAAAGAAAAGCAACAAAGGCGATTGAACATTAAAGTTAAATATATAGATATAATTCAGGTGTGTTTTTATTGTTTATTTCTTTAACTTATCTATAAAAAATAAGGTCTTGAAAATATGCTACCTAGGAGCCTAAACTAGTGCTAGTTAACTGCTAAACTGTAGTTTCTATGAATAACAAATATATAAAAAAATAATGGAAATACAATTTAACCAATGCCTAGTTAGTAATTGATAAGATAAAATTAAATTTAGAAGTGACTAAGTTTAAGTAGGTTTTCCCATGTTTCAAAGTGTGGTCAGAGTCGCCATTTCCAGTCACCCAGTGGTCACGTCAAACTATATATTCGATCAGCTGATTACCATACCCTATGTGACTGTATCCTGAGTTGTTTAGTATAATAGGTACTATAGTTAGTTAGTACAATAGTTAGTGAATTATGGCGTGAGTGAATATAAAAACTTTTAAAACAAAACAAAAACTAACATAGTATCACATTAGTAATGCTGGGAGCTTATTAACTCTAATTCCTATCTTTTATGCTGAAAATAACAAGTTTGATAATCTATCGTCAAGCGTTGATTCTAATAATGAAATAGCCTTAGTAACGAAGTTGAAGTCAAAGAGATTAAACGTACCGTAGACACAGTTCTTAACGAAGTGAATATCTGCTTGAAATATTTTCAGCAATGTCACCATCATTTTTGTGTTACCTCCTGGTAATTATCTACTGCTTAGTCATTGCAGACGCTAATTTGAGAGAAGTTCTACGATTCGTGTCTCTGTCCGAAAGCAGTTTGGTCACGACAGATCGGAAGGACTTTCAGATTCACACGACAGCTAAAAACAAAGTCCAGTGCATTCAGCGCTGCTTAGCCACCGATTAGTGCAACCTAGCTTGCTTCAAAGAAGATGAGGTGTGTGTCCTCTCTCGGTTGATTGTCTATTATAATCATCCAGGTAACGGAGAGCCAAAACTCAACTGCTACACGAGGATGAAGATGAACTTCGCATCGGGTGCAACGGTAGTTGGAACTCCAGATAATTTATCAACAGATGGAACAATTTATATGGCCCCAATGAATACTTTGATTGATGGCATCTACTACCACTATTGGAGAAAGGACTGTTATCATTCGAAATTAAACCCAAATCCTCTTATTTACCTTCTGTTTGACTTAGGTGAAGAGAAACCCATCACGGAAGTTACATTACGATCCTACTCAGCATTAGGAGCTAGTCTTAATGCACAATTTTTTAAAAATGCCGATATCTACCTAGGAAAGACAGCAGATATTAGCAGGATTGAAGCGAAGGATTTTGACGGTTTCGTGAAAATAGGAGAGACAGTTGCACAAACAATTGCGGCTCAACTGCATCATTTCAAACTGGAGGAGAAGCTCTTTGGTAGGTACCTTCTGATCCACAAGCGAACTTCTTATGCGTTCTTGTTTTGTGACATTTACATTCATTAAACAGTACAGGTATGTCCATTGTTTGGACCAAGTAATGGCATCAAAATAGTGCCCATAACGGTATAAAATAATTCGTATCAGAGACTAGCAATTAGATGAGAGACTTGCAATTTCGATATTTTTTAACCATTTTAATAATTTGTATTTATTGAAAATTGATATTCTAAGAATAATGTACTTAATTTCATTGCTAGTTTGTTTTATTTCTAAAGCGTTATGAACATACATCAAAAGAAGAAAAATCACAATTGTTCTGTTAAGAATTGTCTCTGTTAACCTAATTTGAATTAATTAAAAACATTGATTAAAATTATATAGAGCCATAAAGTATATCAAATGTATTGGTTAGTATTACATAAACTACACATTTCAAGCATATTGTTTAATACTATATATAGTTAATATAGACATCCGAATAAAGGTATTGCTTATTATTGCAATATGTTACTACAACATTTTAAACATAATGGCTAAAGTTCTCAACTCTAAATTAAAATATCTCTAGAAATGCTTTACATTTGTAAAACTAAGGTTATATAACATATCACGGCTTAGGAAAAGAAATTGATGAAGTATGTCCGTATTTGTTTAGTAATTAATTTGTTTCAGGAGCAGTAACACTCAACCTTTACTGTCTGAAATTTCTAATAGATTTGAATAGATTCAATAAAAGAACAAGAACGCTGGATGAACTACATCACGGGTTATCCTAAATTTAATGGTAAGTAGGTGTAATTAGACTTCTAGGTACTTAATGTTTTTTTAGGGTAAAGGTATTTAGATAATGATATAGAAAACCATTCATAATATGTCTAAATGCTTTATTATAATTTTATTGAGAAGAATTTTGATAATTTTCTTTGCTTGAGATTCAGAGGGTGGTTGTTAAAAATTACAATAATAACTTTAATTACACATTGAAATATAAAAATAGAACCAAATTTGAAATTATTTGCAGTTTTATGTAAAGGTATTTAGATAACTTAATCAATATATACTCAACATTTGATCAATATTTAGTCAATATCACATAAATATTCAGTCAAATAATATTCAATTATTATTTAGTCAATATCTATTCAATATTTAGTTAATATTGAATAGTTAATTGAATAGAAGTTTATTAAATTAATTACTCTCATTATTTTATTAAAAAATGGAGAAACTGAAGTGCATCACAGTGAAGAAATTTAATGTCCTTACTACACATGTGTGTTATAATTAGAGATAATCTTATAGGGTAGACTTCAAACATCTCAATGTCTCAGATTGAGACTCTCTTTGAATCATTCTAGTTTCGAAAATTTGATGATAAATATCATGCTGTTAAAATGAAAAAGTATATTTAAAATTCACCTAGATAAAAAAATGATTTCGTTAGAATTACAATATAGGTATCGATACAGACCTATAATCTCAATTTTACTTGGGACTAAATAGGATCGATTCCAACATTACTTTTTATATTAGTCAAAACATAAAATGATTGTTAATTATGTAGCCGGAGATATGACAGAACTTTTAATAGAAGAATTTGTAATTGTACCTCATAAGTTATAAAATTGCATGAATTTACCTATCATACCGAAGTTTTATGCAGTGAATATCATGATAGATACTTTGCGCATCAAACATCGATTGGAATAATAAATAGTCTTAGTAACGGAGTTGAAACCATGGAGACGAAGCGTATGTAGAATTAGATCTATTTAGACTTATTGATATAATTAGGAATTACATCTATAAGGCTTGAAATTGATATGAGGGTGCTGGAGAGAATAGGGTATGGTATGAGGTTGGAGATTGATAGTCAGCTAAGATATGAGGGATTTTATGGGCATGGGAAGAAGAAAAGAAGGAATAGGAACACTGGGTTTTATTGGGAGAGGTTTCTGAGGGAGCTAGGAGTTGAATTTACAGATTTGGAGAGGTTAGTGGGGAATACTGATGGGTGCAAGAAGATTGTGAATGAAAAGAACGGTCATTATAGAATATTTGGAGAGACAGCAAGGTCTTAACTATATAGAATCGGGGACGTTAGGACGTGAGTGAATGTTAAAACTTGAAAAAGAAGAAAACTAAAATTATATCTCATTGGAAGATTGGAAGAATTCCTAACTTTTATGCATAAAATGATAAGTTTGATAACCTATCGTTTAATATTGATTCTAACATTGAAATAGCCTTAGTAACGAAGTTGAAGCCAAAAAGAAAAAATGTACCTAAGAAACAGTTCGTAACGAAGTGAATGTCTGCTTGCATTATTTTCAGCAATGTCATCCTCATTTTTGTGTTACCTCTTGGTAATTATTTACTGTTTAGTTATTGCAGACGCTAATTTGAGAGAAGTTCGACGATTCATGTCTCTCTCCGAAAGCAGTTTTGTCACGACAGACGAGGATGAGATTCAGATTCACACGAAAGCTAAAAACAAAGTCCAGTGCATTCAGCGCTGCTTAGTCACCGATTGGTGCAAACTAGCTTGCTTCAAAGAAGATGAGGTGTGTGTCCTCTCTCGGTTGATTGTCTATTATAATCATCCAGGTAGCGGAGAGCCAAAACTCAACTGCTACTGTACGATAATTATTGTGAGCAATGCAATTCATTAAATTATTCAATATCAAAATAATAATATTTACTAAATATTAATGCTAAATGGGCCAAATTGACAATTAGCATATTCCACCTCACTGTCTAGTCTAGTACCACCTTCAATTTTTAATCAATGTCTAGTCTAGTATTTTACAGCCAGTCAGTCTTCTCCAGCATCCCAACCATAGAACAACAAAAAATAGTGTTCTATTGATGCCCTCAACCTAACACCCTCAAATCTATAACTTTAATTCTTCTCCAACTGTTGAATTATCATTATGAGGAAATAAAGTTTCACGCTAGCTACGATGAGAGATTTTAGACGCATCCATTAATTGTCCACCACCTCATCTCCTTTCGACAATTGTCCGGACTTTGAATGTCGCTACCAGTAGCATTCACGTAGACAAATCTCTATGGTGAAGCAGTAGACTGATCATCATAACGTGGCGTAATCGACAAGGAAGAGACAAGAGCAGTGAAGACAGACTAATATGGTAAGCTGTGGGTATTAGTGGTGGTGTGTTCTTATTACTAATTGTCGATACCTAAAGAAGTCCAGTTAGTTAAAGGCTGACGATTTAAATGAAATCTAATTTTTAAAATTTAATTCTTAAAATTTATTTCTTAAAATCTAATTCTTAAAATCTAATTCTTAAAATCTAATTCTTAAAAAATCTCATTCTTAAAAAATCCAATTCTTAAAAAATCTAATTCTTAAAGAATCTAATTCTTAAAAAATCTAATTCTTAAAATCTAAATCTTTAAACTAAAACTTTAAACTAAAACTTTAAATTAAAACTTTAAACTAAAACTTTTAAATAATCCGCTTACAATAATTATCTATCTCTAATCTCTATATTAATAGAATTCCATTTTCCAGCTCTGATCGGTAATTCGTGTACAGCGTCCGACAACTTGAGACCAACCCATTCAACTTCAAATAGTTCCCAAACACCTCCAGCAAACTGTACTTCCAATCGCCCTAATTGAATACAATATCCGAGCAAATTTAAACGTAGCTAATAGTTAAATTAATTACAATATTAATTAATAAAAATACTTTTTAAATAATGCAAATCTTTTTTATTTTCTGAAATACAAATAAATCCTTTTAATAAGTTTGTATTTTTTTACAGTTACACGAGAATGAAGATGAACTTCGCATCGGGTGCAGCGGTAGTTGGAACTCCGGAGTTTCGTTCCAATGGACAAATTGCTCATGCTCCAAGAAATACTTTGGTGGATGGTATTTACTACCAAAATAAATATAAGGACTGTTACCATTCGCTCAAACCATCTTATTTACCTTCTGTTTGACTTAGGTGAAGAGAAACCCATCACGGAAGTCACCTTACGATCTAATGTAAATTCAGGGGCTGGTGATAAGGCAAAACTCTTTGAGAAAACAGACATCTATCTTGGAAAGACAGCAAATATCACCAGAATCGAAGCGAAGGATTTTGATGGTTTCGTGAAAATAGGAGAGACAGTTGCACCAACTATTGTGGCTCAACTGCATCATTTCCAACTGGAAGAGAAGTTCTTTGGTAGGTACCTTCTGATCCACAAGTGCAGCGTTCCGCTGTTACTGTTTAATAATACAAGTAATATTATTACGAGTAATGATAGTTATAATTATCACTAGTTATAATACTAGTATTATTACTTGTATTACTTGTAAAGATAACTAGTTAATTAAACTAGTTATCTTTAATCATAATGTTACTCCAAACAAAATAAGTTTGAATCCATCATTATTTGATACAACTACTAAGAAATAATGAGAATGTCAATTATGTCGTGAGTTAATGTCAGAACTTTCAGAAGAAGAAACTAAAATTGTCGCAAATAAGAAAGGTTGGGAACTACTGCATATTATTAGTATCTCTAATTCCAAACTTTTATGCTGAAAATAACCAGTTTGATAACCTATCGTACAGCGTTGATTCTAATAATGAAAAAGCCTTAGTAACGAAGTTGAAGTCAAAGAGAATAAACGTACCTTAGACACAGTTCTTAACAAAGTGAATCTCTGCTTGAGTTATTTTCAGCAATGTCACCATCATTTTTGTGTTACCTGCTGGTAATTATCTGCTGCTTAGTTATCGCAGACGCTAATTTGAGAGAAGTTCTACGATTCGTGTCCCTCTCCGAAAGCAGTTTGGACACGACAGATCAGGGTGGCATTCAGATTCGCATGACAGCTAAAAACAAATTCCACTGCATTCAGCACTGCTTCGTCAAGAATTGGTGCAACCTAGCTTGCTTCAAAGAAGATGAGGTGTGTATTATCTCTCGGTTGATTGTCTATTATAATCATCCAGGTAACGGAGAGCCAAAACTCATCTGCTACACGAGGATGAAGATGAACTTCGCAACAGGCGCAACGGTAGTTGGAACTCCGGAGTTTCGTTCCAATGGACAAATTGTTCATGCTCCAAGAAATACTTTGGTGGATGGTATCTACTACCAAAATAAATATAAGGACTGTTACCATTCGGAATACAATTCAAACCCTCTCATTTACCTTCTGTTTGACTTAGGTGAAGAGAAACCCATCTCGGAAATCACCTTACGATCTAATGTAGATTCAGGAGCTAGTGATATGGCAGAATACTTTGAGAAAACAGACATCTACCTTGGAAAGACAGCAAATACCACCAGGATTGAAGAGAAGGATTTTGACGGTTTCGTGAAAATAGGAGAGACAGTTGCACCAACTATTAAGGCTCAACTGCATCATTTCCAATTGGAGGAGAAGCTCTTTGGTAGGTACCTTCTGATCCACAAGCGATCAGTTGTTTTATACATATGTGACATTTCTATTAAATAAACAGTGAACCAAACTATGACATCACAAGAGAACTCATAACGGTATGAAGAAATTAGTATCAGAGACTAGCAATTTTGATATTTTTTAAACATTTTAATAATTTTTATTCATTGAAAATTGATAGTTGAGAAATAATGAACTGGAAATTCAATTCATAATTTAAGAACTAATTAATTAGCTTCGTAGATGCAGATGGTGATGCTTTAGGGGGTATTTATTTATTTATCATATTGTTATTTACATAACTAAAAAATATTTCAACCAAATGGTCTGAAATTTTTTGAAACTGTTGATCAATTATATATATAGTTAACATATGGGGCTCAGACAATTCGACCCCGGACAACTCGTTACCGGAAAATTCGTCATCTGGACAATTCGTGTCCGATTGAAAATTAAAGTGATATAAATAAAATTGGTAAAAGCGTATTCATTTAAGTGGAGCAAATTATTTTTTCAACAAAATAAGCGGTTGGTATAATGCACTTTTATCTTATAATTTATTTATAGTTATTAATATAAATATAAGGATATTTTTATTGAAAAGGACTCTACTATCATTCCACTTGTCATTGAATGGTTCACTAAGCATATTTAATCCAAATATGTGGGTTTAAAGTGCCGAAATCCATCAAAAAAGAAAATACAGGAATACTGATTGTGATCACCAATTACCTACGATACAAATTGTAATTTGTATCGTAGTTCACAATACTTCTATTAAGAAATATTCTTTAAAGTTTAAATCGTTATTATATGCATAATCAGTATTGATACATGAATGAAAAATATTTAATCAATATTAACCCATTTATAAAGTCAATATTTAATCAATATAATATTTTAATACTAATATTTTATCAATGTTGGAAGATATT
The DNA here is from genome assembly GCA_947561585.1 of Caprella mutica. NCBI lineage: Eukaryota > Metazoa > Arthropoda > Malacostraca > Amphipoda > Caprellidae > Caprella > Caprella mutica. The sequence goes on along the minus strand of CANNZV010002306.1, from coordinate 65,580 downwards.
ATAAAAACACTGTTAATGATATTAAAAAAAATGTTTTTTTTCTATATTTATTTAATATTCAATCAATCTGAAATATTGATTTTGATAATATTCAATCAATAATTAGCATATTTTTATTCAATATTTAATGAACATATAATGAATATACACTGCCGGCTTGATTATGCATATTGATTTTTTCATGATAAAATTAATAATGTTCACAATGCATTGGATGTCAACAGATATATCAAAACTAGAAGACGTATTTTTAAAATTCTAATGCTTTAAACACTAATTTCACAATTCATAAACATAAAATAACAATATATTGACATTTTTGATTTGGTATCCGTTCAGCTAGATTATGCAAGTGTTTAACTTAATCGAATTTTGAAGGTTTAAATGATAAACAAGGTTAATAATTTATCTTTATTTAATTAAAGATGCACTAATAATGCCAAAAACATTCAAATACAACATGAAAGTTGACTAAAACTGTTTTATTTTAGGTGATTAATAAGAAATATGGCTACCACCAGTTTTGATGATCTTCATGACCCGAGAATCAACTGATGATGTAAGTTTCTTGATTTCAGCTGGAGTTACAGTGGCAACAGCATCTTGTATTGCTCTCCACAGTTCAGCAGTACTTGTAAATTGCCTCCCGTCTTGATAAACACGTCTCTTGATTATTGCCCAAAGGTTTTAGATGGGGTTCAGATCCGGGCTATTTGCTGGCCACACCATTATCTTTTCCTTCCCGAAGCTGTAACTGTTAAGCCAGTTGTCAGTGAACTTTGCTTTATGTGCTGGAGCATTATCGTGCTGAAAAATTAATTTTTTTCTTCTCAGCAGTGGCTGGTTCTTTAACCATGGAAGAAGGAACTTATCCAGAAGCTCGTAATACGCTTTTGCATTGATTTTTACTCCTTCAGGAACCATGAATGGCCCAATAATTGCGCTGCCTTGAATGCCAGTCCAAAACATTACTCCACCACCTCTTTGTTGGCGACGCTTGGTTGACGTTGATCGAGGACCCAACCACGCGCCCAGCCATCCGGTCCGTCCATGGTTGCACGACATTCATCAGTGAAGATAACATTGGAGAAGTTAAGCTTGTGATACCGTTCTGCCCATTCAACTCGCTTTGCCTTGTGTTTCTTGCTGAGAAGTGGCCGTTTGATGTGGCTCTTCACCCTACCGATGGATTGGAGTGCCTTGCATCGCGTCGTTTTGCCCACTTTAGGGGCAGCTGCAGCATCGAAAATTGATTTGCTGGTCGCATTGGGATTCCTCGCCATCTCTCGCTTCAAATTACGGAGATCTCTTGGTGAAACCTTCTTTAAGTGGAATCTTTCCGGCGTTTTTCTGCCAGTTTTCCCGGAAAACACGAAGGACTTTATTGTACGATGATCCCTGCCCATAATTCTTGAAATTTCAAGTGTACCTTTACCTTCACCAAGCAGGGAAGTGATTCTAGCACGGGCCGCATTATTCAAGCCAGCTCTTTTACCCATAGTTGCAGAATACCGTCTGAAATTGACAGCTTGCTTAATCTAACTGAACGGTTGTCATAACAAAAAAATTGAAATTGATGCCAGAGCTTGTTTATAAAATGATAAAATAGCACTCTAGGTATCCAAATGATAAAGTTAACTCACCACATTTACATTGATCTGTAAAAATGAAATTTAATGTAAAAATTGTTATTTTTGAATAGAAAATTTTGGCATACATAATCAAACCGAACGCAGTGTATACATAAGCAATATATAATCAATATTTAATCAATATAATATAATCAAAATTTAATCAATAAAATATAATCAATATGTAATCAATATAATATAATCATATATAATAGTTGCATATCTAATATACAGTGTGCCCACCGAAAGTATATTTACTGCTGTTGAATAAAAGAAAAATGCCCACTTCACTATTTATTCTACGTATTTCTGATACAAAATTATTGTGTATATTATAGTAGAATTTTTGTGAAAATGTAGAAACTGTACAAACTATAATCATTATATAATCAATGTGAAGAATGATCGACAATGCAGAGTCATGTGGACATTTGTTAAAGACATTTGACAGAAAGAAATTTAGCATAACGGACATTTGGCCGAAAGAAATTTAGCATAACGGACATTTGGCCGAAAGAAATTTAGCATAACGGACATTTGGCCGAAAGAAATTTAGCATAACGGACATTTGGCCGAAAGAAATTTAGCATAACGGACATTTGGCCGAAATAAATTTAGCATAACGGACATTTGGCCGAAAGGCTTTATTTTGCCTTCACATCGCCAATATATTGTTACTGCTACTTCTTTTTCAAAGATGTAAGACAAGTCATTAAGCTACAACTTTGTGCGATTAAATTCATAATTGTTAATAAACATAAATTGATGAGCAATATATGCTTGCTGTTCATAATGAGGATACATTTTAATTACATTATATACACTTGAAAAGTATATTATTGACGGTGCTAGCTGTACGTAATATGGCTATACATTATGAGTGTCTGTCTACCAAATGTCCGAACACCATGAACAATGTATGCATAGTGATAACAGACTTAAATCAAATCACTTTCTAATGTAACTAAACTGCTATAGCGCAGATAGCCTACTAATTACTTGAATTTCTTTTAAAAGTGCAGATAGCCTACTAATACTTTTCTAACCAGGAGAATTATTCAATGATTTATAGTATAGTGTGATGAATTGAATAATAAAACATCGGAAATTCATTTCATTTCAACATTACATATTATTATTATTAAGTGTATTTCGTTTAGTTGTTGTATTGCACAGTATTAAAAATAACATGTAATGTTACCTAATAAACATATAATATACTGTATTAAGTTTAATTGCCACCAATAATTTGATCAATTTTAAGAATCTAAAACAAAGAGTCAAAAATAGATGATTTCATATATATTTCATAATTAACGTGAATAATGAGTAGAAAGTCATTATAAAAGAACTACATTATTAGAATATTGTGTTCCTATTTTGGGATTATTAGTAATTGATGATTGACACAATGAATTCATTATTTTGTTGCATAATATCGATATCAGACATGAGAAAATATATATTTTACAGGTGCTATTTTCATTTCATTCACAATTTATGAATGTAAGAAGTTTATTAAATTAATTACTCCCATTATTTTATTGAAAGATTGAGAAACTGAAGTGAATCACACTGAAGAATCTTAATGTCCTTGCTACACATAAGTATTATAATTAGAGATAATCTTGTAGGATAAATAACGTGCAGTTAAAATGAAAAAGTACATTTTATGCATAGAAATTCACCTAAATATATAAAAATAATTCCGTTAGAATTACAATATATAATATAATCTCATTTTTACTAGAACTAAATTCAAAACAAAGATAAATTGTTAATTGTGGAACGAGAGATAAGACAGAACTTTAAGTGGAAGAATTCATAATTGTACCTCGTAAGTTATAAAATTGCATGAAATTACCTCTCATAAAGAAGTTTTATGCAGAAAATAACAGGGTTGATAAGCTTATAGTCCAGCATCGATTGGAATAATGAATAGTCTTAGTAACGGAGTTGAAAACAAGGAAAAGAAACCTACCTAAGAAACAGTTCGTAATGAAGTGAGAAAGTCTATTAAATTATTTTCAGCAATGTCACCATCATTTTTGTGTTACCTCTTGGTTATTATCTGTTGCTTAGTTATTGCAGACGCTAATTTGAGAGAAGTTCTACGATTTGTGTCTTTCTCCAAAAGCAGTTTTGTCACGACAGACCAGGATGAGATTCAAATTCACACGAAAGCTAAAAACAAAGTTCAGTGTATTCATCGCTGCTTAGTCACCGATTATTTCAAACTAGCTTGCTTCAAAGAAGATGAGGTGTGTGTCCTCTCTCGGTTGATTGTCTATTATAATCATCTAGGTAATGGAGAGCCGAAACTCAACTGCTACACGAGGATGAAGATGAACTTCGCAACAGGTGCAACGGTAGTTGGATCTCCAGAGTACAGTTTAGAAGGAGCAATTGTTTATGCCCCGATGAACACTTTGGTGGATGGTATCTTCTACCAAAAATTCGGCAAAGACTGTTACACGAGGATGAAGATAAACTTCGCAAAGGAGTAAAAAAATAGGATATATACCCATATTTGGGCAATATGAATGGGGAGTCACAAGGTAAACGGAAAATAGAGGGGAAAATATACTAGAGGTTGATTTACAATAAGGTCTATAAAGTTTGACATTGATGAAGATATGAGGTTGCTGAAAAGAAGAGGGTATGGTATGAAGTTGGGATCGATAGGTAGGTTAAAGTAGTATTGGTAGGATATGAGGAATTTGAGGGGCACGGGAAGAAGAAGTGTGAGAAGATGAATACTGTATGTAGAAGGTTCTATAATACCTTCTAACACTGTAAAAATATATTTCTTAAAATGAATTATTTCAATTTAATTAATAATCAAATAATAGTATTGTCACAATTGTATTGTGCAATTTTATTGGTACTGTAACGTTTAGAAAAACATGCATGGAATGACAGTTAACGATTGGGAATACACTTGCATTATTAAGAAGTTAACAATGCCATTTTATTATAAAACTCTAGAGTAAATTTTAGCTTTGCTTCGTAAAAGGAAATAACAACCTGAGGCGTAGCTATTTTGGCTAATTGCCTAAATACCATTTTAAGATGTAAACCTTCCGTCATATGATAATTGCTTTTCATATTCAAGCATTGTGAAGAAGTTAAAAATGCCATTCAATAATAACATCTTGACGCGTAATTAATTGCTTAAATACCTTCTCAATATCTTCAACTGTTGGGATTCCCTTTACTCAACATTTCCTATAAATACTGTAGTCTCTGGCTAATCTTTGTTCAGTCTCAATAAGGTGGTTCACGCTACGGTAGGGCTAGCTGGCGTCAGCTTCAGACTTCCTCTGTGTATCAGTATCACACTTTTTGAAAGTGAAATATGCTAAGACTTATACTTAGTATCTCGATTGATCTTCAATAGAAAATCTTACTAAGCAGATGTCTTACTCTTTTCATTTAACCCTCTAGTAGCCTTGAACCAAAAATTCCACACTACATATCAGCACTTGAGAAAAGACTCCGCAGACTAGAATTCATTCCATCTCCGGAAAGTGGGGAATCTATTCTACACTGCACTTTATTGGGAGGGTTTTCTGACAGAGGCAGGAGTTAAGTATACAGTTTTGTAGAGGTTAGTGGATCATAGAGATGGGTAGGGGAATATTGTGAATGAAAGCAGTGGTCAATTTGAGATTTAGGGGAGACAGAATCGTCTTTTAAATTGACAATGAATTGGAATTACATGTGAGAAAGGTGGACAGGAATGTAGTTTATGATAGAAGGGAAGAGATAAAGGGTTTTAGGTGTCACTGTGAGGGATGTGGTCTTAGGGAGGTGAGTTGCTCATGAAAAAAGGATGCAAAGTATAGCTGAGGATAGGATTAGATTTAATTGTGATTCAGTTTTTAAAACTAAAAGAGTAAGGTGTGAGTTTTTCAGGATGGAGCAGTCAACGGCGAACCACACTTGACACTAGAAAGTCAGAAGCCAGATGGAGTGCTGTGCTTTGACGGGGATACACGGTCAAGAAGAAGGAAGTAGTTTGAGATCCAGAGTATATAGATTAGATAAAATAATTATATATGCCCCAATGAATACTTTGGTGGATGGTATATACGTGTAGATGCATTTCTGCTGTTGATGCACTTACAGTATAGAGTTCTTATAGAACTTCATTATATAGAATAATAAAGTATATAGTTTAGGTATTTCCCTAAATATTAGTATCATTATGATCTCACAATTTTTACTGTAATCAATGTGCAGACATTTTCTATTATTACCTTGATAAAATTGTATTGTTCATTCAAAATTATCAATTTTGAACGCAATTAGGTATAGGTATATATACTAATATTGGTTACTATTATTCTAGATTATAAATAAGTGTCTAAGTATGACATAACTTCTGATATATTTATCATCATTGTAATATTCTGATAAAGTTTGATTCTAGCACGATAGGCTTTAAATTATATGCACATTGTAAAAGTTAAAATGACATTACCTAATAATTATTGATACATAAAATTCATTCCAACTAAATCTATATTCAAATATCATCCTGACTTTGATTGCTTTTGATTGATGGCTGAAATTGGTTTGAAGTAATTTTAATTCCACACTTTTGTTCAGAAGTTTATTATTATGATGACTATGTATGATATGATGCTATATATATCAAGCATCGATTGGAATAATGAAATAGCTTCAGTACCGACGTTGAAACCAAGGAGACGAAACGCATCTAGAAATCAGTTCGAAACGAAATAAAACTCTCCTTAGTTATTTTCAGCAATGTCATCATCATTTTTGCGTTACCTCCTGGTTATTATCTGCTGCTTTGTCATTGCAGACGCTAATTTGAGAGAAGTTCTACGATTCGTGTCTCTGTCCGAAAGCAGTTTGGTCACGACAGACGAGGATGAGATTCAGATTCACACGAAAGCTAAAAACAAAGTCCAGTGCATTCAGCGCTGCTTAGTCACCGATTGGTGCAAACTAGCTTGCTTCAAAGAAGATGAGGTGTGTGTCCTCTCTCGGTTGATTGTCTATTATAATCATCCAGGTAACGGAGAGCCAAAACTCAACTGCTACACGAGGATGAAGATGAACTTTGCAACAGGCGCAACGGTAGTTGGATCTCCAGAGTACAGTTTAGAAGGAGCAATTGTTTATGCCCCGATGAACACTTTGGTGGATGGTATCTTCTACCAAAAGTTCGGCAAAGACTGTTACAACTCAAAATTAAACCCAACCCCTCTTATTTACCTTCTGTTTGACTTAGGTGAAGAGAAACCCATCACAGAAGTTACCTTACGATCTCACTCAACATCAGTGGCTAGTCATTTAGCAAAAACCTTTGAGAAAGCCGATATCTACCTTGGAACGACAGCAAATATCAACAGCATTGAAGCAATGGATTTTGATGGTTTCGTGAAAATAGGAGAGACTGTTGCACCAACCATTGTGGCTCAACTGCATCATTTCAAACTGGAGGAGAAGTTCTTTGGTAGGTACCTTCTGATCCACAAGCGATCTTTTAGGCTCACGATGTGTGAAATTTCTATTACTTAAACATAGTACAGTCATATCCTCTTTTTTGGAGTTTTTCTTCAATTGAATAATTACATCAAAATCTTACTAATAATGATCTAAAAATCCAGTTCGTCGCTTTATTGTCGATAATATTAGAACAATTCAATAATTTATATTAAGAGAAAATAATTTTTGATTAATAAAAAGGAATTTCAATTTCTTAGTGAGAACACATATCAAATTATTTTGATTATATATTCATAATATGGAACGTTGTTACCGTGCGCCACCGCCAGGTGTCATTCTCTACCTGTTCAGAGTAGTGATACTAACAGTTCACTCTCATTCCATACCATACATTTTAGTTATTTTAGTGTCATCAAGTTTAGTGTAAGGTCGGTTGATTTAACAGTGGGGAATTCTAAATTCATACTATAATCTTTGCTCATTTGAATAAATAGAATTATTGCAATCTAAATGAATTATGAATCGAGTATTATTTAACTATAATTGGGTATTAAAGGATATCTACATATTTGAGTAAAGTGGGATATTTATGTATTTGGGTATTAGGGATATTTATTGCTAGGTATTAATTGTATTAGCTAATTGGGGTTTATATAGGGTGATTATAATCTTTCTATTTGTATTTGTTTGTTGCAGTTTATTGACATTAATTCATCATGTAATTTATGCTACACCCGCCTATTCCTATTCAACTTAATAAACTTGTGAACTTTCATAATCGTCGTCACTTACCGCTATTTGGAACCCTAACGCTAGCGCTCTGGTATAATGTAGATAATTAATCACCACGTAATGTATATTTAGGTTAGGGTTACCTGAATTAAAATAAATCAACAACTCATAAATTGTATTTCCTCATCATTATGAACAAACATGCAACTTGAATCTTATTGAATGAATGTTCTTCAACGTAAGAGTTCAACCCTAGTGGAATATTATTTGTATACTTTGTAAGGAGGAATCACTTTGATATTTATGATTTTTCTCATTATAATTGAAAATTATTATGTAATCTCATTAATTTTTAAAAATAATCAGAATTTCAATGATCAGTATTTTGTTGATCAGTATTTTAATAATCAGTATTATTTCAATAATCAGTATTTTAATAATCAGTATTTTAGTGATCAGTATTTTAGTGATCATTATTTTAATAATCATTATTTTAATAATCATTATTTTAATAATCATTATTTTAATAATCATTATTTTAATAATCATTATTTTAATAATCATTATTTTAATAATCATTATTTTAATAATCATTATTTTAATAATCATTATTTTAATAATCATTATTTTAATAATCATTATTTTAATAATCATTATTTTAATAATCATTATTTAAGTGATCAGTATTTTAGTGATCAGTATTTTAATAATCAGTATTTTAATCATCAGTATTTTAATAATCAGTTTTTTAATAATCAATATTAATAATCAGTATTTTAATAATCAGTATTTTAATGATCAGTATTTTAATAATCATTATTTTAATAATCATTATTTTAATAATCATTATTTTAATAATCATTATTTTAATAATCATTATTTTAATAATCATTATTTTAATAATCATTATTTTAATAATCATTATTTTAGTGATCAGTATTTTGATAATCAGTATTTTAATCACCAGTATTTTAATAATCAGTATTTTAATCACCAGTATTTTAATAATCAGTATTTTAATGATCAGTATTTTAATAATCATTATTTTAATAATCATTATTTTAATAATCATTATTTTAATAATCATTATTTTAGTGATCAGTATTTTAGTGATCAGTATTTTAATAATCAGTATTTTAATAATCATTATTTTAGTGATCAGTATTTTAGTGATCAGTATTTTAATAATCAGTATTTTAATAATCATTATTTTAGTGATCAGTATTTTAGTGATCAGTATTTTAATAATCAGTATTTTAATAGTCAATATTTTAGTGATCAGTATTTTGATAATCAGTATTTTAATCACCAGTATTTTAATAATCAGTATTTTAATCACCAGTATTTTAATCATCAGTATTTTAATAATCAGTTTTTTAATAATCAATATTAATAATCAGTATTTTAATAATCAGTGTTTTAATGATCAATACTTTAATGATCAGTATTATAATGATCATATTTTAATCAATTTTATAAAAATCAATCATTAATCAATAAAAATCATTATTTTATTTATCACCTTATTTTCATTAATGAACAGCAATCCATATTTTATTAATAAACCTTCATTTAGTGATATACAGTCTATAGCTTAATAATCAATTTTAATCAATGTGAAGCATGGCCGCTATTATTCTATTATTAACTACCACATCAATTAAGTGCATTCAGTTTAATCTTTTTATTACACAATATATTAAATAATATAATAATTTTCACTAATAAATGAATAAAACATCCTACCTAGTTTTATTTCCACAAATAATTGGATCATTATTAAGAATCTCAATTTTTTTTTTAAATAAATGACATATAAATAAATTGTTGATTATTATCATTAAGTATATTTATTTCACAAATAACATTTATAATGAGTATAAAACTTGCCATCTCCAAGAGGCTATTGAGATGAAATTATTGATTGATGATAGCAACAATGTATTCATAATTATTTCATATAATATCATCAGACAGGAGAGAAAGTATAATTAGAAGGTCATACACAATAATATATGCTATTTTAATTTCAACTCACTGCTTATAGGTGTAAGAGTTAGGGATTTACCATCAAATTAACTTAAATTGAAGGCAATGTTCACCTATAAAATATCCAATAGAGAAACATAGCAATTCCATTATTGTGTAAAAATGAACCATCCGCATAAAACAGAAACAAATTGTCCTACTTCAAATAGGGTTAAGTTTTTTTTATTTACTGTCAGATTAAAATTAAAATTTTCGTATTTTTAACTGCCTGTTGAAATTTGTAAATAGATAGTTTTGATACTAATTAATATTTGTTGAACTTTGTAATAAATGTTAGTGATGCCTAGCAGTAAAACATTCCTTTTCCAATAATTAAATTTTAATTTTCAATTTAACTATTTTGCTGAGAAGTAAGATTGTGACAACCATGTGTTTCACCTTAATTTATAAACTTTGACACAAAAGCGTGACACCTGAGTAAATCAAATATAAACCAGATTATGTGCACTCGGTAGAGCGCATACCTTCGCCGCCGCTTTGACCCGTTCTCTCTCAAAATTTAGTAAACTGCTAACTGGATAATAACCAATCGTCCCTCCAAATTTCATGCAATATGGTTTAATACTTATTAAGTTATTGAGCTATAAATTTCCTCGACCTTGACCTTTGATCGGATTGCTCCCAGAATTTTAATATATAGTTCCTGGACATTGACCAATTGAACCATCAAATGTCAAACAATTTGCTTGAACACTTTTTGAGTTATTGAGTTACAAATGGCATTGACCTTTACCTTTGACCCGATAGCTCCCAAAATCTAACAAAATGGTTCCTGCATATCGACCAATCGTCCCACCAAGTCTCATGCAATATGGTTTAATACTTTTTGAGTTATAAATAACCATGACCTTGACCTTTGTCCGGGTCGCTCACAAAATTCTACCAGCAGGTTACCGGACATGGACCAACTACTTCACTAAATTTCAGGCAATTTGGTTAAACACTTTGAGTTAAGTGAATAACAAGATGACAAATAAATAAATTAATAAATAAATATACCACGGCTAAAATGTAACCTTTCCGTTCTGCGAAGGTAGTTAGATATACTTATGTGTTTTAAGAGTTTGAAAGTATTTCATTGCGATGCACTTTAGTGACTCAGCATTCCTAGGTGGTGCACAATTAGAATAAGTCTATTGAAATTAATCCCATTATTTTGATAAGTGGCAATTTGAGAAACTAAAGTGCATTACACTGAAACACTTTCAAGCTCATACAACTTATAGTATATCAAAATAAATGTTGTTCTACGTAAGTGTCTCGCTATAGAGACAAAGCTGATAAGGGTGCATGTGAAACATCATGGTGTCTCAGGTTGACTCTGTCTTTTTCAATGGCGCATTGAACATTTAGTTAAAATTAGAAAATATGCTTCCTACATAGACATTGAAAAATAAATTCAATAAATTGTTATGGTTTTAATCCAAGTTTCGACAGCAAAATTAGTTTGATTCCACCATTATTTATTAAATTAGTAAAGAAATTATAAGAATATCAGGTGTGGCGTGAGTGAATGCCAAAACTTTTTAAAGAAAAACTAATATTGTACCTCATTAGTATGGTTGGGAACTTAAGTAATTACCTCTAATTGCTAATTTTAGGGCTTGAATTAAGGGCTTTCTATTTCAAGCCCTTAAGAGTACTTTTGGGCAAAATAATTTTATAGACATAATAGTAAAATAGCAGTACACTTTATAGAATTTCTATGACAAAACTACTAATATTACAAAGCATTTTTTTCTAAATTTGTATTATACTTATTCTATTAAATGATTTCTATAATTATAATTATGAATATTACACGCAGATTTTTACTGATGCCTTGCAGCAAGTCATCCTTCATCCATAATTCAATTTTAATATCAAATTTAACTTTATTGGTCAGTAGTAAGCTTGTGAAAACCAGGTATTTCACTCAATCTATAAGCTTTGTCACAAAAAACGTGACACTTAAGTTCATCAGATATAGTTTGGATATACAGGTAAAGCTCTTACAGTGGACGATTTTTGAACGAAGCCTACAAATGACAAATTTTTTTCCGTTCTACCAGACATGCAGCTCGCTACAACGAACCCTTAATATTATGTGGTTTAACAAATATTTTATTCGTCTACCGCCTATCCAGTCAAACATTGTTTATATTCAGTGGCATGACAATTCACAATCAACACTTAAATGTACTGTTTTTCAGATGTTCAGTATTTGGATTTTGTTATCCTTCTCTGTCACATTTTCTTTGATTAGAAAAGTTTATAGAATTATAAAAAAGGTGTAACTATTCTATGTTATGTTTCGATATATACTTCATTTATTCATACCAAACATGAAATAAAAAAAAGGAAATGAAACAATTTTTTTTCATATAATTTTCAGTTTAATAATGGAGTATTAACTATTCTATGTGTTTTAGGTTGTATGTAGGTATATAGATATTCATGTAAGACAAGTAAAAAACTAACACCATTTTTATCATATTGTATAGGGATTTGAGCGACAGTAATAACAACCTTATTAAATCGTACATTGATACGAAAAAGTTATATAAATATTATAAAATTTTCATTAAAATTTCTTTAAATAATAATCTAAGACTGTTTACTTGTCAAAAAACTTACAAATTTTAAATCCCCAACTAAACTAAAAATGTAACAAAAGTTTGAAAATGTTTTCAGTGCGATGCACTTTAGTGTCTCAACATTTCAAAGTGGTGCACAATTAGAATATGTTTATTGAAACTAATGCCATTATTTAAATAGGTGACAACTTGAGAAACTGAAGTGCATTACACTGAAACACTTTCAAGCTCATGCAACACATAAGTACAGGCAGGCCTCGCTTTAAGTACAACTCACTTTAGTAAAAATGGTACTTATTTCGAGTCATGTTTCGAAATAAGAAACGTTCGTAGATATAGAAAACGGAGTCAATTTTTTGTGACTATTTCACGGTAACTAAAAAAACCATCAAAATTATAATCCAGATAAGGTTATTATAGAAGCAATTGGTACAGAAATTCAACATGTCCTATTTTAGGGTAAGTTCCGACTTATCACACTATTCCATATTTTCGAACGCGTAAAAATCTTTATATAATAATCATTATTTAACTTCATGATACCAATTAGAATAGAAGTTAAGTAATAATTATAATATTTTCTATTGTGACGTGTCCGAAATTGTAAAACCAACCAGTAACTCAGAACTTAGTACCCTACTACCAAAAACATTTCATAGAGCACAAAATTGCTGTTTGTTAATTGTAGCACAATAATTATAGAAGTCTTAAGTATCTATTAATTACTCATCTATACTAAGTGAGAGTTAAGCTATGGATGGATTTTAAAACATTTAACAAATGCACGACTTTAAACTTTTTCGTCACAGTCACAAACAATGGAAGACTGTATATTATTATTAATATGCATATATACGTAGTACTCTAGTTACTTTTAGTTAGTTACCGTTTGGTAACTTAACTGAGTCATAATTTTGTAACTAAAGCAGAGGATGCCTGTATATCAAAATAAAAGTTGATTCCCGTAAATGTTTCTTTTTGGATTCAAGGCTAATAACCCTGACAACTAGGATTTACTCCTGGGATATTACGGGAATATCTCGAGAATCAATCTTTCTTCACTGGATATTCCCTTAATATCCCAGGAATTAATCTTTGTAGCCAGAGAAAGGTGAATGTGAAACACCTGGGTGTCTCAGATTGAAACTTTCAGTGGCGCATTGAATATTTGGAATTAAATATTAGTTTAAATTATAAAGTAAGTTTCTTGCATAGATGTTGAAAAGAAGAAGATGAAATATTTTGTTAGTGCCTTAATGCTGGTATCGATAAATCGAACTCCAATTCCACTGTTACTCCACACAAGATTATTTAGATTCCAGCATTATTAAGTAGAATAGTTGAGAGATAATTATGGCATGCGTGATTATGGCAAAAGTTTTAAAACAAAATCTAAAATTGTACCTCTTTAGTTCGGTTGGGAACTTGCATTATTACCTCTAATTCTAGCTTTTATGTAGAAAATAACAGGCTCGAAACCGACCATCAACACTGATTCTACTAAAGAAATAACTTCAGTAGTGGACTTGAAACCAAAGAGACGAAACGTACCTCAGAATTAGTTCCTAACGAAGTAAAAGTATCTTGAGTTATTTTCAGCAATGTCACCTTCACTTTTGTGTTACCTCCTGGTATTTATCTGCTGCTTAGTTATTGCAGACGCTAATTTGAGAGAAGTTCTACGATTCGTGTCTCTATCTGAAAGAAGTTTGGACACGACAGATCGGGGTGGCTTTCAGATTCACACGAAAGCTAAAAACAAAGTCCACTACATTCAGCGCTGCTTAGTCACCGATTGGTGCAAACTATCTTGCTTCAAAGAAGATGAGGTGTGTGTCCTCTCTCTGTTGATTGTCTATTATAATCATCCAGGTAACAAAGAGCCAAAACTCAACTGCTACACGAAGAAGAAGATGAACTTCGCATCGGGTGCAACGGTAGTTGGAACTTCTGACCAAAAGGAAATTGAAGGAATTAGATACGCCCCAATGACGACTTTGGTGGATGGCATCTACGAACGAATAAAAGCTAAAGACTGTTATCATTCGGAACCAAGCGCTCCTGTTATTTACCTTCTGTTTGACTTAGGTGAAGAGAAACCCATCACGGAATTCACCTTACGATCTAATTCAGATACAATGGCTGATGCCGAAGCAAAATTTGCAAAGGCCGATATCTACCTTGGAAAAACAGCAAATATCAACAGCATTGAAGCGAAGGATTTTGACGGTTTCGTAAAAATAGGAGAGACAGTTGCACCAACCGTTGCGGCTCAACTGTATCATTTCCAACTGGAGGAGAAGCTCTTTGGTAGGTACCTTCTGATCCACAAGCGCAGCGTTTCGCTGTTACTGTGTGACGTTAACATTTCGTAAACAGTACAGTCATTTCGGTAAATTCCTAGCAACCCCCTTCCTAGTTCACGTCCCTAAATGATTTAGGGATGTGAACTAGGAAGAGGGTTATCGTAAATTAATAATTTTCTTATCACGATAACCACTTAATAACAAAAACAACAGAATATAATTGTTTTCCAAAACAATATTCATTAATTTGCCAAATTATTATTTCAAATATCCCTTTTTGGTATTTATTTATTATTTATTTATTTATTTAAACTCAATGTGCCCTTACATTAAGAGTATAGATTTGGGCAATCTATACTTTTTCACAGTAAAATACAGAATATAAACTTTGATCGAGACCCGGGATAGTCTTTGACTATAAGGGTTTCCTATATAAAACTAGATAACAAAAAAAAAAATCAAAAGATGAGGTGTATACAGTAATTACAGGTTAGATTCTATTATTAGAGGTATTCAAGGACAATCGATTTATTAAACTTGTTTTTAAAAATGGCATATGAAGAACAATTTTTAATGTTATTTTCCAATTCATTCCATAATTTACATCCCTTATACAATAAGGAACATTTAGTTTTTTCACATCTATAGCGTGGGAGCACTATATTATTAGCATTACGAGTAGAATGGCTATGGCGATTTATGTTACTAACAATATAATTATATACATCAGGATCATATGAAGCGCTGGCTACAGTTCTAAACATATGCTGCCCCAAGGTGAACTTAAAAAGATCTTCAAGTTTCAAAATTTTCAATTCAGCAAACAAGGGTGATGTACTAGCTATGTAGTCACTATTTGTTATGCACCTGATGGCTTTTTTCTGTAATAAATATAAATCACGAGTAAAATATTGTCCAGTGTCACCCCAAACTAGCAAACAGTAATGAAGATAAGGATAAACAAGAGAGTAATAAAACATTTTTTTAACATTAAATGGAAGAACATCGTTAATCTTGTAAAGTATGCCAATTGATTTGGAAATTTTATTAGATTGCATCTTAATGTGGTGAGAGAACGTGAGATTATTATCAATGGTTACTCCTAGATACTTTATAGTTCTAACTTGCTCTATTGGGCTTCCTGACATGCTGATTGAGGGTATATCAATATTTTCACTGTATGAAAATACGATGTATTTTGTTTTTGCAGTATTCAAGCAAATTCTGTTAGCTTTGAGCCAATTTGAAATTAATTTTAGGTTATTGTTTATTAGAATGTGAGCCTGGTTAACTTTTTTACGAGGAATACAGCACGATGCAGTCGAGTCGTCAGCAAACAGATTGAATCTAAAATAGGGGGAACAACTAGGAAAATCATTGATAAATATGACGAATAATAATGGGCCCAGTACACTCCCTTGTGGAACACCACACCTAACAAAACGCTCATCAGATTTTACTTTATTAAGCAATGTAAACTGCTTACGTCCTGTTAAATAGGAGCGAAGCCAATCATTCACTACTCCCCTCACCCCATAAAAACTCAACTTGTCTAACAATACATCGTGAGAGACACAATCGAAAGCCTTCTTAAAGTCAAGAAAAATGGAGAACACAATATTTCCCGTATCTAATACCTCGTACATATAATTCATTAGACTCAGAACAGCCTGCATCGTACTGCGTCCCTTCCGGAAACCATATTGATTACTTATTAATATTTTTTTAGTTTCAAAGTACCTTACAAGCTGATCGTGAGCTACTTTTTCATATAGCTTTGAAAAAATGTTGAGATCTGATATAGGTCGATAATTTGATATCTCTGTTCTCTCACCACCCTTAAAAATTGGTACAACTGTAGCTAGTTTTAAGACATCTGGAAAATTACCAGTAGAGATAGACAAATTTATAAGTGATGCCAATACAGGGGCAATCAACGGGCTTAATTTTTTCACAATGCTCACAGGAAGAGTATCAATGTTACAACGTTTGTTTTTTAATGACATAATCTGTTTCTGAACATCAACAACTGACACAGGGGCAAAGAAGAAAGAGCTCAAATAATCACCAGAGAGGTATTGCGTATGATTTGCATTAGTGTTGTTAGAAAAAGAACTATTAATTTCTTCACCAATAGAAGAAAAATAATCATTTATTGCATTCGACATTAACTCTGGATCAGTTCGACTAACACCATTAACAGTTAGTTTATCAATAGTTTTAGCTTTATTTTCAGGTTTGATTACATCATTAATTAGTTTCCATACTTCCCTAATATTTCCCTTAACTAGATTGAATTACTTTTCATAATATTTAATCTTATTCAACCGCAATTCTTCCGTTACCATATTCCTGAATCTACAATAAAAATCTTTATTCATCTTGCCTTGTTTATATAATACATGGTATTTTTTGGCGAATATGTATCTTTTTCCTTAATTCAGAATTAATCCATGGCTTAATTTTGGCTTTAAATGAAACCTTCCTGGTGACAATCGGACAGTGAACATTGTAAAGAGTCATAACACATTCCATAAATTTAGATATTCCTGCATTGGCATCACCACACATAACATTACTAGTAAAGTCAAAGCAACTAGCAGAATGGTAAAATTCACCTACTGTAACATCATTTATCAATCTGTATCTAACTTCATGACTATCAGAGTTGGTATGAGAATTAAAGAAATTATTACATTGTATAAAAATAAAATAGTGGTCAGATATATCACACGGTATAACACCAGATGAGATATCAGATGGATTAGAAACAAATATATTATCAATTAAGGAGAATGTGCTATCTGAAATCCTAGTAGGCTTATCAATCATGGGAATGAATGAACCACAAAGCATAATATAGGCAAACCTGTTACATTGTACACCCATATCCATACTTAACAAATCATAGTTGAAGTCTCCACACATAAACTTATATTTATTTTTCATACGACTCAACCTAGATAGCAAATAACTGAGTTTATCGAAAAAAAGATCAGAGTCTCCATTTGGTGGTCTATACATTGTACCAACAATTGTTTGTATATGCAGTCAAGATACTAAATTTTCTGTCCATTAATAATTTTTAGTTCAATATATTTTAATCAGATAAAAGGTAATTAAATTTAAGAAAATTTAATTTGGCAATACCCCCTTCCTAGTTCACATCCCTCAATGAAATAGGACTTGAACTAGGAATTTACACTGATTTGTACTATTATTGATATTTCTCATTCAAATAATGGCATCAAATTCTACTCTTAATTGCATAGAAAAAATAGGTTGCAATATTTTCAGATATTATTTAGACATTTCAATAATTTGTATCCGATTAAAATATATTGTGTATGAAATATGAATGGGAAATTAAATTTATAATGCGTGAACTCATATTAAAAATATATATGAGCTTTAAAGTTGTTAAATTTATTCATTATCGAGAAAGTAGGTAATTAATCACCACATAATATATATTTGGGTAATTGTTACCTAAATTAAAAATACCCGCCGAAAAATCTGCTTCATCGTAAGAGTTCATCCTTATTGGAATATCATTTGTATCTGTACATTTTATTGAACTGAAGTCCTTTGATTTTCATGACTTTTTTCAATATGTTGCTTACATAAATTACGAAAAGTTTATGCAACCTTAACATTTTAGAAATATTTTAAATATTTTATTTAAATCACATTTTTCCAATTGAAATCACTAATGGTAGGTATGTGGTTAATTTCTCACAGAAATTAAAGAGATCTACTTGAAATTTTCTAATGATATGTACGATATTGTAAACATCAAGGTGTGTTTAATATCTTCACTTATGTTGAACATGTCGTATTCTAGGTAACCACAAACCTTAATATTGCCGATGTTTCTAAACAGCTTTATTTTAATATACCATTTTTAATAATCTGAAATTATAAGAATGCTTTAAGAATTTTACACTAGATATTAAATTCCTTAAAATAGTCATTATTATTATTATGATTGTAATAAGATACTGATCATAATTTTAGTATAATGAAGAATTGTTTGTAATATTCAATGGTATTTTTTATATTTAATTTAAGAAGAAGTGTTTATGATTTAATTTAGAAACTTATAGTTTTTAGCACAGTTTTGGATATATTCTGGTATTCACATTGTTATGCAGATATCACACTTATTGCATAGTTTAATTAATCAACATGTATTCAATGATGATTACAATTTAATCAAAATTTAATTAGTATATTTGATCAACTATTTAATTTGTATATTTAATCAACATTTAATCAATATTTAATCAATATTTGATCAATATTTAATCAATATTTGATCAATATTTAATCAATATTTGATCAATATTTAATCAATTTTTAATCACTATTTAATTACTATTTAACACTATTTAATCACTATTTAATCAATATTTAATCAATATTTAATCAATATTTAGTCTATATTCAATCAATATTTAGTTAATATTTAATCAATATTTAATCAATATTTAATCAATATTTAATCAATATTTAATCAATATTTAATCAATATTTAATCAATATTTAATCAATATTTAATCAATATTTAATCAATATTTAATCAATATTTAATCAATATTTAATCAATATTTAATCAATATTTAATCAATATTTAATCAATATTTAATCAATAATTAATCAGTATTCATCAATATTTAATCATTATTTAATCAATGAAATTTAATAAATATTTAATAAATTAGAGATTAGAGGTAAGTTTACCGCTCTCAAATTACCGCTGGAAAAGTCTCGCACACAATTCACTCAAATTAAATTCACCGCAAGTTAAATTTACTGGAACTTAATTCACCACATGGTAAATTCACCGCAATTTAAATTTACTGGAACTTAATTCACCACATGATAAATTCACCGAAAGTTAAATTTACTGGAACTTATTTCATCACATGGTAAATTCACTGCAAGGTAAATTCACCGAATGGTTAATTCCCATTTAAGTAATGTGTGTTTCTATTCTTTTGAATCAATGTCAAGAAAAGGTTAAATACTTAAATACTTTATACATTATTATACGTCTACAACATTCCTCATATATTCAATTTGGCAATAAATTGACTATTAGAATTTGTAATTCTCCTTTATTTGAAAAAATGGATTTATTCAGTGTTCTTCAAGTGGAACAGGTAGTTTTGATTAGTTCTCAATAAACTAATGTATAACTTATAGTGAGACTCTTTTCTCAACATTCTTTATTGTACATGTTATGTTATCATTCTAGAGTGCTCGAAATTTCATACAATTCTTTCCATCTACAATAGTTACTTAATATCTAATTTGTATAAGATAGGTAGTTTCACAGTCAAACAGTTATTTTCTACGTCGATAGGGATTTTTCCTTGTTGCTTCAGTTACGTTAAATGGCTTGGAACAAATATAGTTCTTTACGACAAATCGTAAGTTTTTTTTTAGTATTATACATGTATTTATTGATTAATTATAACCAAATGCTACTCCCAAAGAAATTAATGTGGAGACAATAATTCTTATTATTCATATTATTTTATATGTTCAATAATATTAATTCAATATTCCTGTCCCTACATTCTTCGAATAGAAAAGTTTTATAAATATTTAATGAGAGGTGTAATTATACCTTAAACAAGTCTGTATTTTCACATATTTGATATCTAATTTAGTTGATGATATATTTGTTTTAATATTAGTTTTTTTTTAAATAATTGTTATATTTTGAGATAAATTGTTTTTATGGTGAATTTACCACGCAGGAATTGAGTGCGAGAACTTACCAAGTGGTGAATTGAGTGCGAGAACATTTCGACGGTGAATTGAAGGAGGTGAACTAACCGCACACCGATTCATAACTAATATATAATCAACAATAAAAAAATAATGATTAACATTCAATATTTTTTAAATCAAATTATATAATATTACAATTTAGTGTGATGCAAAAATTGATAGAATATTGAACAATAGTTTTAAATAGTAGAATATTGGTGTATAGTGTAATCGAGCATTAATTATAGCAATTTTTGAACTTAGATGATGTATTGCACTATATATAACATCATATAATGTTAACTAATAAAGAAATAAAATACTGTATCTTGTTTTATTTCGACATATAATTTTGTAACATTTCTTGCTATAAACATCAAAAATAAATGAAATTAAAATATTTAAAGGCTAAGAAATTTTCACTGACTCGCCATGTACCTTATTAGATTAAGAATTGGGCAGCATAAGGGATCGGTCACACGAGCGTTTTTGAGGCGTTTTGAATGCTCCAAAAGGGTCGCGTAACATGGATACATATATGAAATGGGTTTAACAATAATTTCCTCAAACTCAAAAACGCTACACAAAATAGGTCGTGTGACCGGGACCTAACACAAGGTTAAAGTGAGACTGCTTCTAATTTTATATAATATATAATGCAACATAATTTGATTGATGAACATTAATTACATATCATTGTGAAATATTTCGATTCGATTGATTTTATTTTCAGAAAAAAGTCTGGCTTTATGAAATATCAGAAATTTAATTTAAAATCCTTTTCAGTATTCTAGAAAGATGAAATGTTAGAGTATGGAATAATCTGATATGGCAGGTGCTAGTGTAACAGAAATTACACGACTTGTTGGTCAAGAGGTACTGTCTCATAAATAATGACTTCCTTTGAAAGAGAAAACCATACTCTGGCCACAAGACAAATTTTTCTGAGAGAAACTGTTATATTAAATAACATAATAAATCGCAAAACCAAGACTTGTAAACTCACTCACAATGATCACATACAGAACCAAAACCTGTAAGTCGGGGTCTGCACAAATCTGGATTCAACGGAAGAGCTGCAAGTGCTTCTAATTTTATTTCATCCTCTTATACTATATAGTTTGATAAATTTACAGTTCACACAATCGAACATTTCAGATTAAAATGTTCTTCACTTAGAGAATTCAATTTCCTGTCCGTCGAATCATATAAAATAGAGAAATTCAATATGCAAAACATAAAATAAAAGGCATTACTAATATCCTTTTAGCAAAAGAATTCCATTCCAAAAGCATAAGAGTATATCATTTTCGCCAATGCAGTTGAAAGTCACTTTTTTGTTTTTTGAATATCAAATTTGATTTTCGGATGAAGTAGTTTTCGATTCGAATATTTCATCATCGAATCTTATCAATAAACCAAATATAATAACTGATCCAATGAAATGAAAGCCAAGAAAATGATCGGAATAGTTAAAGCACAGAAAGCAGATTTGAACATAATATCAAATAAGCGATTTTGAAGTATGAATCTGTATAAAAAGAACTAAAAATTAAATAGATACAGAATTTATTAAAAATTCTTGACTAATTGAAGTTAGAATCTAAGATTTAATCTCACAAATGTAGTGAACTGATTCCATAGCAGTGGAATCAAAACCCAAATGTTACAAGGACACTAATATGTACTATTCTCTACAAATTGCTAAAACCAAATAGTTATAATAAACTCAAATACATTATCTTTATTTTTTCCTCTAAACCAGGGGAGCACCTGCAAATATATTCTAGATTATTTGAATTCAGTTTTAATAATCTTATTAACAAAAAGGTGCCCTACTAATTATAGTAGAGAAGGCAAAGAAATTCAATTATATATTATTATATAGTTGAATTATATATGAATCATCAAATTGTATTGCAATGTTTTATAAAGTGAATATAATGTTTTCCGAAGTATTTTTATTCCTTGAACGAGTTACCGAGAGTGAGTTTGGCTAAGTACTGAACCCGATTGCGACTGGACCTAACTGACCACTGAACCTGACTGAATTTGAATGATCCTAGTTACATAAAGCCATGCCTTTATTTACCTCTAAGCATCTTCACAGGAAACTTCTAATGAGCTAAGATCCTGTCCATAACTTGGTTGGCTCAAACCACATGAATCTCTAAGTCGTAAACTAATTATTGACTCACATAAAAAATAGTTCATTTATTTTTACAATTATTTCTAATCTTTCCTTACATATCAATAAATCTATTATTTCTCCGTGAGAAAGATACCACATTCCATTACCTTAGGTCATGTTTCAGATCTAAGATTTTACAATATAATTTTAGATAATTCAGAATGCTACATCTCCTCTCCCTCTACAAGAAAAATTGGAGATAACTTCATTTTTAAGTAATCTTTTTCACAAGTATATCTAGAAAATCCTATATTAATACCAAAAATACGTAAACATAAAATACAAATACAAAATAAAATTGAAATGATTGTTAGTGAAGTTTTCAGAGTTATATATCCTTGTTAAATTTGTTTATTTTTATCCTGTTCCTTACATACACACACTCATCTCTTTCATTGACCGTTACACATTTATGCATATGTTAATTACGTTGTTATGATTTAAATTAACCAAGATGTCAATATTATTCAAAAGTATTTTGTTAAATATTCTACCTAAAATTATAATAAGTCTTAAAAGAAACTAAAAAGATATATGAGTGATCTTAATATTTCTGATAATTTTAAAATTAACTTTTACCTTGGATATCTTCCCCTGCAATTTTAAGATCAGTCATCTGTCTTCTTATAGTAGTTACAATAATCATATTGGATATTCTAGTGCAGATAATTGAAAAAAAAACATTACAGAATAGGGTGGAGAGTTTTTTCAACTTTTTTGAGTTGGGTCTGGTAATAGTGATAAAAAGTTGCCATTTCGTGTTGAAATAATGTGATAATTTTAGCTAATTCAGAATGCTACATAAATATAGATTTGAATAATGAATAGTCTTAATAAAGGAGTTGAAACCAAGGATAAGAAATGTACCTAGAATTAGATCTATTAAGCCCTATAGATCTAATTAAGAATTAGATCTATAAGGCATGGAATTGATATGAGGGTGCTGGAGAGAATAGGGTATGGTATGAAATGGGATATCGATAGGCAGGGTAAATCAGCGGTGCAAGGTAAGATATGAGGGATTTTAGGGTCCTGGGAAAAAAAAGTGGAGGAAGGGGACGGAAGCAGGAATTGATTGTACAGATTTGGAGAGGTTAGTGAGGAATACCGATGGATGGAAGAAAATTGTGAATGAAAAGAATGGTCATTAGAGAGTTTTGGGAAAGGCAGTGATAGTAGGTAAGAGCTCAAAGGGTTTAGGTGACACTGGGAGAGATTTGGAAAAATATGAAAGTCTAGGAGGAGGTGAGTTGCTCATGGGAAAATGATACATATGTAGAATAGCTGATGATAAGGTAAGGTTGAGTTATGATAGAGTTATACCATCCGCAAAAGTGTTCATAGGACAGAAACAATTCCGTCTTCTAAACAATACTATTCCTATTAAAATTACCATCTAAAAACTGCCTAAGAATTTTAATAAAAAGGGATGTGCAAAATTCATTGTTATTAAAAAACAATATGAAAAACCTCTCCTTGTTTTGCCTGCCCTGAAGTGTGCCGACTATTTAATCATTGAGAGGACTTTTTTCATCGATACCTTGAAAACTTTGTATCGGTAATTTAAATATCATAAATTTTAAACGCAATAAGATATAGGTATATATATTAATACTATGTACCTTTATTCTAGAATCTAAATAAGTGTTTTATTATAGCTTATCTTGTGATATATTCATCATCATTGTATTATTTTGATAAGGTTCGATTATAGAACAATATGCTCTAAATTTTATGCAAAAGTTAAAATGAAATTAACTAATATTTATTGGCAGAGACAATTCATTCCAACTAATTGTAACATTGCCTGACTTCGATTACTTTTGATTGATGGTTGAAATAGCTTTGAAGTGCTTTTTATTCCACACTTTTGTTCAGAAGTTTATTAGTGATGATGACAATATTATCAAGCATCGATTAGAATAATGAAATAGCTTCAGTAACGGAGTTGAAACCAAGGAGACCAAACCTACCTCAGAAGCAGTTTGTAACAAAATAAAATTTCTTGAGTTATTTTCAGCAATGTCACCATCATTCCTGTGTTATCCCCTGGTTATTATCTGCTACTTAGTCATTGCAGACGCTAATTTGAGAGAAGTTCTACGATTCGTGCATATCTCCGAAAGCAGTTTGATCACAACAGACGAGGATGAGATTCAGATTCACACGAAAGCTAGAAACAAAGTCCAGTGCATTCAGCTCTGCTTAGTCACCGATTGGTGCAACCTAGCTTGCTTCAAAGAAGATGAAGTGTGTGTCCTCTCTCGGTTAATTGTCTATTATAATCATCCAGGTAACGGAGAGCCAAAACTCAACTGCTACACGAGGATGAAGATGAACTTCGCAACGGGCGCAACGGTAGTTGGATCTCCAGAGTACAGTTTAGAAGGAGCAATTGTTTATGCCCCGATGAACACTTTGGTGGATGGTATCTTCTACCAAAAGTTCGGCAAAGACTGTTATAACTCGAAATTAAACCCAACCCCTCTTATTTACCTTCTGTTTGACTTAGGTGAAGAGAAACCCATCAGAGAAGTTACCTTAAGATCTCACTCAATATCAGTGGCTACTCATTTAGCAAATACCTTTGAGAAAGCCGATATCTACCTTGGAAAGACAGCAAATATCAACAGCATTGAAGCAATGGATTTTGATGGATTCGTGAAAATAGGAGAGACAGTTGCTCCAACCATTGTGGCTCAACTGCATCATTTCAAACTGGAAGAGAAGTTCTTCGGTAGGTACCTTCTGATCCACAAGCGATCCATTAGGCTCACGATGTGTGAAATTTCTATTACTTAAACATAGTACAGTCATATCCTCTTTTTTGTAGTTTTTCTTCATTTGAATAATTACATCAAAATCTTGCTGATAATGATCTAAAAATCCAGTTCGTCGCTTTATTGTCGATAATATTAGAACAATTCAATAATTTATATTAAGATAAAATAATTTTTTATATGTAAATAGGAATTTCAATTTCTAAGTGAGAACTCATAATAAATATAGGTATCATTGCACATACAATTTTTATGGGGTATCACTCCGCACCCTTTTTAATTTTGAAACCACTTGTTTTAGCGTAAATCTGATTTCATCATCATTCCAAGCATCTTCTTTTCTCCCATAAACATCATGACGCACTTTCATCCTATTATTATTTCTAGAGCTCAGTCACGATATATGTATGTAGTGCTCTCAGAACGATCTGAAAAAAGTTTGCGCTGTTGATTTTTAAATCCTGCAAACTCTCCAATTACTCTAGAACCGAGATATAGATATTCATATTGTTTTAACATGTTGGCACAAACAATACCAGTTACATTATGTCAAATTTTCAACTTCTCAGTTTAAACAGTTTTACCGCCACAACCGTGCACAGTGATACCCCAGATAATTTAGAGGTAGAGGGGTATCTCTGCGCATCATCAATAACAATATTTGTATGTAAATGAATCAATTTAAAAATAATAAGTTTTTAGCTCTTAATAAAGGCATGAATATTGAATGTGTTATTGTATTAGAAATTTGATTAACATTAAACTTACGATCGTAGTAGCTATGCAACTTGATGTGGGGGTATTAAAATAGGGAGAGTGGGTATTTAGGGATGGGGGGTGAGAGGTTTTTGAATTAAATATTGATTAACAATAAACGTACGATCGTATTATATTACTTGATATAAGTAATTAACTAGTTGCGTGAAATTTAATTGTTAAATTTGTTGCAGTATCATTAAATATGTGTTTAAAAAGCAAGTGACAAGTAGATTGGGGAGATTGCATGTAGAGAGGGAAGCACAAACGTTTTGGTGAGGGGAGGAGGATTCAGATGTGGGAGAGGGGGAAATAGATGGGGGAGAAAGGGAAATAGATTGGGAGAGAGGGATTTAGATGGGAAGAGAGGGAGATTTCGATGAGGAGAGAATGTGATTAAAATGGTAGGAGAGGGGGATTTAGATGAGAAGAGAGGGGATTTAGATGAGAAGAGAGGGGATTATGAAAGGAGGAGAGGGATATTTAGATGGGGAAAGTAGACGGTTTAGATAGGGGGGAGGAGGGGCATTAAAATGGGGACAAGAGGTATTCAGGTAGGGGACAGAAGTACTGTATTTTTGCAATGCGCATTAATACCCCTTCATGTGCGCAGTGATACCCCGATGAACTCACTAAAAGTTACGCCGAACAAATTGTCAGTAAGTATTTTATTTATTTAGCTATCATTTCGAAACTGACTGGGAACCATCCTCATTCATGATCATTTCATCAAGAGAAAAAGTGTTTCTCTAGTACCTTTAGTTTTCGAGTAAATACAGAGTTTGCGGGATTGTGCGTAGTGATACCCCGTCTGACGCTATTGATTGTATATCCATAATATGGAATGTAGATAATTAATCACCACGTAATTTATATTTAGGTTAGGGTTACCTGAATAAAAATAAACCAACAACTCATGAATTGGTCTTTCCTAATCATTATGAACAAACATGCAGCTTAGATCTCATTGAATAAATGTTCTTGTAAGAGTTGATCCCTAGTGGAATATTATTTGTATATTTTGTAAGGAATACTTTGGTGTATATGACTTTTCTCATTATATTTGAAAATTATTATGTAACCTCAATCTTATTCAAAACATTTTGATTATATGATTAAAATCTTTATTTTTCCATTAGAATCCATATTAGAAGGTATCTGTCACTATGTGGTTAATTTATGGTTTTTAAACAAATTTTTTTTATAATAATTTATTTCAAATCATTCTAAATTATTAAAATGCTGTAAAATTGTATACAAACTTTTAGAATATTTTAATAGATATTATTAATATTATTGTAATAAGATACTGGACATAATTTTATTATAGTGGAGAATTGTTTTCAATGTTCAGTTTTATATCTATTATTAATTTACTTTATTATTTTTGTTTTAATTTAGAAACTATGGTTTTAAGCACAGTTTTAGAAATATTCTGGTATTTACATTGTTATGCAGATATCATAATTATTGCATAGTTTAATAAATTAACATGTATTCAATGATGATTACTATTTAATCAAAATTTAATTAATATATTTAATAAAATATTCAAATACTATGTTTAATCAATATTAATCAGAATATTTAATCAGTAATTTCAATCAATATTTAAACAATATTTAATCAATATTTAGTCAACATTTAATCAACATTTAATCAATATTTAATCAATATTTAATCAATATTTAATCAATATTATATAGATATTTAATCAATATTTAATCAATATTATATAGATATTTAATCAATATTTATTATATATCTAATTAATTATTTAATCAATATTCAGTCAATATTTAATCAATTATAAAAAACAAGTAACCAATATTTAATCAATATTTAACCAATATTTAATCAATATTTAATCAATAATTAATCAATATTTAATCAATACTTAATCAATATTTAATCAATATTTGATCAATAATTAATCAATATTTAATCAATACTTAATCAATATTTAATCAATATTTGATCAATATTCAATCAATATTTAATCAATATTTAATCAATATTTAATCAACATTTAATCAATATTTAGTTAATATTTAATCATTATTTACTCAATACTATAAATATATTTAACCAATATTTAATCAATATTTAATCAATTTTCAATCAATATTTAATCAATATTCAATCAATATTTAATCAATATTCAATCAATATTTAATCAATATTCAATCAATATTTAATCGATATTCAATCAATATTTAATTAGTATTCAATCTATATTTAATCAATATTCAATCAATATTTAATCAATATTCAATCAATATTTAATCAATATTCAATCAATATTTAATCAATATTCAATCAATATTTAATCAATATTCAATCAATATTTAATCAATATTCAATCAATATCTAATCAATATTCAATCAATATTTAATCAATATTCAATCAATATTTAATCAATATTCAATCAATATTTAATCAGTATTCAATCAATATTTAATCAATATTCAATCAATATTTAATCAATATTCAATCAATATTTTATCAATATTCAATCAATATTTAATCAATATTCAATCAATATTTAATCAATATTCAATCAATATTTAATCAATATTCAATCAATATTTAATCAATATTCAATCAATATTTAATCAGTATTCAATCAATATTATACCTTAATCAAGCTTGTTTTTTCACATATTTGATATTTAATTTAGTTGATGATATATTTGTTTTATTATTACTTTTTTATATTATTGTTATATTTTGAGATAAATTGTTTTTGCTGTGAATTTACCACGCAGAAATTGAGTTGCAGTGAACTTACCATGCGGTGAATTGTGTGCGAGAACCTTTCGACGGTGAATTGAAGGAGGTGAACTAACCGCACACCGATTCTTTAACCAACATAAAATAAACAATCAAAAAATAATCATTTACATTAAATAAATTAGTATTAAATTAAATAGTAGAATATTGAAAAGTAGAATATTGATTAATCTAACATTAATTATAACAATATTTGAATTTAGATGATGTATTGCACAATATGTAATAACATATGAGGTTAAATAATAAACAACTAAAATACTGTATGTAGTTTTATTTCCACATATAATTTTGTAATATTTCTTAGTATAAACATCAAGAACAAATGAAGTTAAAATATTTAAAGACTAAGACATCTTCACTGACTTGCTATATCTTTATTAGTTAAAGAATTGGGCAGCATAAGGGCCTGGTCATACGAGAGTTTTTTTTGGAATGCTTTTTCTGAATGCTCCAAAAGCGTCGTGTATCATGGATACATATGAAATGGGTTTATCAATTATTTCCTCAAACTTAAAAACGATGTGAAAACGCAATGCAAAAACGTTCGTGTGACCTGGTCATTACGCTAGGTTAAAGTGAGACTGCTTCTAATCTAAGTAATATATTTCAACATAATATGATTGATGAAAATTAATTGGTTAATGATATTAAATATTTCGATTGGAATCACTTTATTTTCAGAAAAAAATTAGGCTTTATTATATATCAGAAATTTAATTTAAAATCCTTCTCCACAGATGAAATGTTAGAGTATTGAATAATCTTAGTTAATTGAAACATCTTCATTGAAACAAACAATATGTAAAAATAAAACAATACAGTATAACAAGCCCTATGTGAAGAGTACTTTTGGGCAAAATAATTTTATAGACATAATAGTAAAATAGCAGTATAATTAGTATAATTACCCACTACAATACTACTAATTTTACAAAGAATTCAAATGTTAGAGATATATTATACTTATTCTATTATATGATTGCTGTAATTATAATTATGAATATTACACGTAGATTTATATGCGTTTTTGCGCAACGTTTTTTGGTATACATAATGATAAGTTACGAATTTTACTAAAACTCACTTCGAATCAGACAATTTTTTTCTTTCATAATAATTATTCAAATATACAAGGTAAGTATATCATATTTCATAATTAATCAAGCTGAAATTGTTTCCCAAACTAGGCAAATTTGAATTATTTTTATGTCATTTTGTTCAATCATAATGCTTAATATTTATTTGTTTATTCGAAATACCTGTTTTTCAGTTATATATTTTGTAAAAAGTGGTACCATTAACCTTATAAAAATAGCTGAACTAACGGACTTCCAAAGAGGCCAAATTGTTAGTGCTCATATGGCAGGCGCTAGTGTAACAGAAACTGTCCGACTGTTTGGCGTTACAAGAGGTACTCTGTCTCAAAAGTAATGATTTCCTTTCCTTTGAAAAGAGAAGGAAAAATGTCATCACCAAAGCCATACTCTGACCAAAAGTTAATTTTTTCTGAGAGAAACTGTCGAACTGTAAATCGAGTTGTTAGAGCAAATCGCAAAACAAGTCACAATGGACACCGATCCAAAACCTGTTAGTCGGGGGCTCAACAAATCTGGAATCAACGGAGGAGCTGCAAGTGCTTCTATTTTTATTTCATCTTCTTATACTATATAGTTTGTTTAATGTACACTGTACAGTTCACACAATCGCACATTTCAGGTTAAACTGTTCTTAACATTTTAACAGTTCAATTTCCTGTCCGTCGAATCATATAGAATAAAGAAATTTAATATGCAAAACATAAAAAATGCATACCTGTTATCTTTTTAGCAAAAGAATTGCATTCCAAAAGCACAAAAGTATATCATATTCGCCAATGCAGTTGGAAGTTATTTTTTTGTTTTTTGAATATCAAATTTGATTTTCTGATGAAGTGGTTTTCGATTCGAATATTTCATCATCGAATCTTATCAATAAACCAAATATACTAACTGATCCAATGAAGTGAAAGCCAAAAAAAAAAATGATCGAAATCTTTAAAACACTGAAAATAGATTTGAACATCATATAAGTGATTTTGAAGTATAAATATGTTGAAAAGAACTAAAAATTTAATTGGTACTGAACTCATTCAAAATTCTTGGCTAATTAGATTTATAATCTCAGATTTAATCTCTCAAATGTAGTGAACTGATTCCATAGCAGTGGAATCAAACCCAAAATGTTATAAGGCCACTAATACTATTCTTTACAAATTACTAATAACAAATAGTTATAATAAATTGAAATACATTTTTTTCCCCTAAATGAGTGGAACATCGGCAAAAATATTCTAGATTATTTGAATTCAGTTTTAATAATCTTATTTACAAAAAGGTGTCCTTTTTGAAAAAAAGAAGGCAAAGGAAATTGTATAATATATTATTATATAGTAGAATTATATATGAATCATCAGAAATTAGATTGCATAGTCTTATAAAGTGAATATAATGTTTTCCAAAATATTTTTATTCCGTGAACGAGTGACCGAGAGTGAGTTTAGCTGGAGAGTTTTTGAATCCCGGTACTTAGAGCAGAACAGTGCCGAATGAATACAAATAAGTCGCTAGAGAAGACTTTCTCTTCCGAGTTAATCTTGGATGAAGATGAGGAAATGACAAGATTTTCCCCAAGAGGAAGATTTGAGGACATTTCTCTTTGGATTTTGAATATTAAAGATTATCGATAACATTCTTTGATGATTGGAATATACCTGATGACGCTAACTACACCTGATGACGCTAACTACACCTGATGACGCTAACTACACCTGATGACGCTAACTACACCTGATGACGCTAACTACACCTGATGACGCTAACTACACCTGATGACGCTAACTACACCTGATGACGCTAATTACACCTGATGACGCTAACTACACCTGATGACGCTAATTACACCTGATGACGCTAACTACACCTGATGACCCTAACTACACCTGATGACGCTAACTACACCTGATGACGCTAACTACACCTGATGACGCTAACTACACCTGATGACGCTAACTACACCTACGCTGATGACAACTGGAGACGTATTGTACATTGAAAAACTAATTATATATTGTAACATGGAAAATGAGTTTACTCTTGACTTCGAAATCTCTTTTCTATTGTGAAATTTCTTTGGAATTTCTGATTTCATATTTCACTTCGTTTTAACCAGAATATTACAATTCCATGCATAGCTACATTTTTCATACTTTTTCTGACTTTGTTTCCAGTTAACTAACCAGTAGCAATATTATGAGCCTTCCAAACATTCTCTAGCTTATCTTCAAACTCAAAGAACTTTTGAAATATTTATGCCACGTCAGCAGGTGATTGTTCTGCTTTTAAACCTCAACAATGGACTGGTTCCCTCTTCTTAAATCCACTATGCAATGGAAGAGAGTTCTTATATTTCTCTCCTTTAAAAACTTCTGGCGAGTCTACATCGATAAATATCATTCGACTTCATTTTATGTTCATAATATCATGTTGTTATATAATTGTTTCAGTATAGAAACGTATTTTTCTTTGGATATAGTTGTCAGAATATTATTATTAAATTGCACCGATGATAATGATTTAAAATTTTGTTAGAATAGATTTTTTTGACACGAATTTTTTCATATATGAATTTACACTACCCATAATTTTATTTAAGGTTTTATCAAATCATTTCTTTGATATAAATAAACTGATTTTAACTCTAATTCACTCGAATGTGTACCACTCATGTCATTTTAAATTCAGAGCCAAGAGAAGGAAACGTTTTTTTCACTGTATCACTTATACAAACTAATTAATTATGATCAAAATGTAGACAATTAATTACACAGGACTCAATATTAAGTGAATATGATATCACAAGAAATAGTGCTATGACTATAAGAGTTTTCGTTCGGTATGCAAAAGTTATAAAACAGTTTCCAAATTTCGAGAAAAATGCTTTAACAAAACAGTCATGGAATATCTACTTTCAGTGGAATACAATTTTTTAAAAGCATGAATTTTAAGTAATCAAATTCAGTCCTATACATTCCTAAAACTAGATTAAGGTTAAAAACATCTACACTTCAGGGTGTCCCAGAAAAAAGGCAACCGATCATTATATATCTTTTTATATCGAACTTATTATATTCATAACCTACGAAGGCTGGATACAGACATAGTCCTCAACATAACTTTCGTCAATAGAAGGCGTGGACAAATGCCAATCCTCCCTCCAACCAGGGAAAATTATAGGTCACTAACTATAATTTCATGGGTTGCCTTGTTTTCTGAGACACGCTGTACATCACCACACATCAGACCTAATGTTCCACCCCATCCTGTGTCATCACTCTCAGTTGACATGAGATACAAGAGCAGTACAAACTCTACCTGCGAGGACTTAAGCCCCCATATTAGGGGTTATTATGCCCATTGTATACAGGTGCATCCCTACCCATTGTTCCAGTCTACTGAGAAGCTTGCATTGATCATCTAATGGGATTTGAGTATTTGACTGTGAAAGTGTAAGCTGTACTTGTAAATTTATAATCAATAGAGGGATTTTCTTAAGAAATTTCTTCAAAATTCCATAAAATCTCGAAGAAAATGAAAATTCTAAGTGATAGATTCGATAGTAGTCACCCATTAGATGTCCAATATCAAGGCTGGCGAAGGTTATGCCATGAAAAGTTATATTTCTCTTCGTTTTCAAATACAAGAAATACCAAATTATAAATTACATAACTGAGATTTTTCGAAATGGAACGATTTTTAGTGTGTGACAACGAATAATTATTCAAACATTTTGTTCTCTTTGGAGACTTCATAACAGATCTAACTACAGGATGATTATAATAGATTATTAACTTGAAAATTGAACAAAACAATATAGAGTAAAGTATGAAGGTAATATCACAATGTAGAGTAACGAGTGCTTCAATAGTTAGGATGTGGCTAATATGTTGAAATAAACATTTGGGGTTAAATTTAAAAAAAATTTAAAAAAAGTTTTGTAAAACAGAAATAACTTTAGTGCGAACATAAAGGAAACTATATATTACTATACTGTATTCTTTTTAATATGATCACATGTCATTAATTAATTAAAATATATATTACAATAGCCTTTTGAATATCCATAATAACAGTATATTCTTCATCGTGAACTACCACTATTGTTATTTTAATTCCGCTTCCTCACTCTAATTTAACCAGTTTATCCCTAAGGTACCGTGCAGCAAACTAATCGACTGAAAATTAATGATTGCCTTGCGTGATATAACCTGCATACCTCTGGCAGCTGAGATTGTAGTTACTAGTATATGAGGATAAGTTAACTGTGTAATCCTCTTTTCTTCTCCCCCTCTATTAATCTATTCTTATTATCCTCCACTATTTAGTCTTTTATCTTCTATTTTTCTTATCCTTTATTATTTTTATTATTTAGGTATACCTCTATTTTTCATATCTTGTATTCTTCTATTCGTGCAATTCTCTATATCTATTCTTATATTCTTTTATTTTCCTATTCTCCTTCTCTTCTCTTCTTCTTCACTTCAACTCTTCTATTTTTCTCTTCTCCCATCCCTCTCTTCTCTTGATATGTCCTGTGATATCATCTGATTGTTGTTATCATTAATCATAATATCTATAATATACCATCATTAATCATATTATCATTAATCATATTTGCTTCAACATTAGAATCTTGATTCACATTATCTTTTATCGTATCATAATTAATTATATTACCTTATTTCGTGTTATAACTAATCATTTCATCTTTAATCATATTATTATCAAATCATACAATCTTTAATCATATTATAACTAATCACATTATAATTGTTCCAGAATAGTCAGATATCGT
Source organism: Caprella mutica (assembly GCA_947561585.1). NCBI lineage: Eukaryota > Metazoa > Arthropoda > Malacostraca > Amphipoda > Caprellidae > Caprella > Caprella mutica. The sequence continues at coordinate 30,608 of CANNZV010002306.1, read as the reverse complement.
GTGGGGTCTCTTTTTACCTGCTTTGCCTAAATTATGGAAACTCATTAGAGCATACCTATTGTTAATATAGTATAGTTTGTGGATAACAAATAAAGTATTATGTCAGAAACTTAGCCTCGAATATATAGACTTCCAAAATAACAATATAACTTTACTTAATGAAATTGACTTAATAAAACGGGCAAAAAGTGTTTACAAAACGTTTTATTACAGAAAAATGAGGCCAAAAAGGGTTTAGCATTACACACAAACAAAGTGTATGAAACATAGTACACTGTACAGGGTTTTAATATTTTTCTTACTCGTTATATGAACGTAAATGCATCAAAACCTTAGTACAAATCATTCGATTTGAGTATTAATAGTTAGTCAGTTTTCCATTTAATTTTATCACCTCAATCAATCGTTTATCCTCAGGCGTTGTAAATTTCTCTATTTCTAAAGGCGTTATTTGAGAACAAACTTCCAGAATCCTTCTCCATAGCTCTTGTTCATTCGTAAATTAGTGTCTATTCATATATACCTTTTTTTTAATGGTGGACCACACATTTTGTTTGGAGGTTATGTCATCAATCTGTTGGGACCAATTGCCTTTGTTCTGTGAGCCAACCTTTAGAGTAATGACTTGGAGCGTTATCCTGATAAAAAAATGAAATTCTTTTTGACGTCAACAAAAATAGAATTCAACCAGACGATAAAAATGTCTGAGAAATGCACAATAGTTCTTTGAGTGCATTTTGAGACCATCAGGCATAAGAAAAGGTCCAATAATTTGTTACCAATAATTCCAGACCAGGAAATGATGCTGTCACCTATTGCTGCCACTTCAAAGAGCCCTTCTCGGTTCCAAGTGTCAGGGAGATTACAGTTTGGGAATCTGCTTTCAAGTATTTTGTTGCCCATGAGCCTTTCCTGACGATTGACTTGGGTCAGAGGAGGCGTGCTGTCAGTAGTCTTTGATTCGCCATCTGTTTCAGGATTCAGTTTCGGGTTCTTTTGGACAGGTAAGTAACTCCAGCTTGCTCAAGAATTTCCTTGCAGGTTCCGTGAGGCATCATTGACAAAGATCTCCTATTTTTTCTCAAATCTCTGCTTTTAGTCACCATTGGTCTTCTACCTGCATACTTTTTCCTATCAAAATTACCTTCAACGGCAACTCTCTTGCCCGTAAGGTGATAATTTGGTTTTATTCATTTTTTGTTAGCATCTTTTCTTTTGCCACTTTGCTGCACTTTAAACTGCTGCGAACATTTTTGACCCATGCGACATCTCTGATTTTAATGTTAAAGTAGAATGCTACCCTTGAATAAGAATTTATGTAGTCAAAACATAATTATATAACCTGCATCAACTATTTATGTAACGAAAATTTCAATTTACTATGATAAATTGTTCCAGATTTCGAAAAATCATTTTTGCAAACTTTTTTGGCTCGCACGTTTATAAAATGTAGCAAGAATAGTATAAGAATTAGTTATATTTATTAAATTTAAATTTAAGTGTAAAAGTCAAAAATTTAGAGTGATGGATGAATAATTAAACTAGGAAATAGTCACTAGTTAAATTAGTTATAAATATTAGGAAAAAATCGAGATCACTCATATATCACTTAGGATAAGTTAAGTTAATATTGTGACCTGTAAGTAGGATTTTAGGTAAGAATAACTTGTTGGTAGTTACTCAATAAAGTAATATTTAGACCTTAATACATATTTGCACAACACAGAAAAATCCTATGATTGGAACTTTTGCGAAGCTATCAATAAATGTGTGTTAATGAATTTGTACCCAGCTATACTCACAGTCAATATCAGTTGTAATAAAGTAAAGTAAGCTCTTTTCCAACCTATATTATTAGTGAAATATTCCTATGTTATTTGTACGGGGAGGGGATAAAGATGAGGTTCATTAACGTTTGTAAAATTGACGATTTACTTAATCTTGGAGAATCTTATTTTGATATTTCAATACCTACTTTTTAACCACATTTTTTAATGTAAAATTTTATGAAATTAGGTTTGAAAAAAATAGTTACGAGTAACTTAAGACGTTTTATGTGGTCTTTTTGAGAGGCTGTTCACTCTGTAGGCCTTATTACACGGTGCGAGTAACCGTGCGAGTTGGCCTAGCCAGTTACTGTAGTTCAGCTACTCGCACAGTGCGACCGCATCAGTCGAGTAACTGTCATGGAAATTCAATGCTATGAAAATTGTGCTACTGGCATGAGAGTACAGTGGAACAGCTGCTGTCTACTGACACGACAGTAACTCGCACCGTGAAACAAGGCCTTAAGCGACAGGCACTGAGCCACTGATGTGAAAACGACCACATAAAACGTCATGATGTACTCATAATTAATTAAACTAATTCCAATGAGCTTTACAGAAATGAATGCGGTTAGATATTAAGTAAACAAATATCGAATTCAAATTATCTAAATTTAAGGGGACGGTTCCCGCGTTTTAGATCTACCAATAATACTCGTCCGATTGAGGGGACCGCCACCAAAATTTTGAAAAAATTTTATTATTGAAGTTATGGTTCTGAAACCTTGTAGTATATATAAAAAGTTATGGTTCCTGACATTTTTTCGATTAGACCCATAGAAAACGAGTTATTCGAATTTCGAACAAATTTCGAACCATTTTCAAAAACTCTACCTCTGGTTTTTGGTTGAGGCTAGAGCATTGTGGTTTTTTGCATTCGATTCTCCATACTGATATCTACAATATGATTGCCTTCGATTTTTGATTTTCGAATGGGTTTTCTAAATTTCGACTTTTTCATAAAAAGTAAACCAAAAATTTCGAAAAACAAATTTTCTACAACAAATTCGAAAATCTAAGGCAATCGTATTGTAGATATCATTATGGAAAATCGAATGCAAAAAACCGCAATGCTCTAGCTTCAACCAAAAAACAGGGGTAGAGTTTCGAATTACAAGATTTGTAGATATCAGAATTAGTAGGAATTTTCTTTCAAAGTTTGATGATCTGACACGCAGCATCCATCCGCTTCGAAGGTTGGGGGACAACTGACTAATCTCTCTTTGCATTCATTGTTGTGGGCGTGCTATACTGGTATGTTAGATACCAGATATAGCGAGATAATTAATTATTACGAATTATAATTGGCTGAGAGATGGTTTTTAGAGTGCATATTGACTCCCTACCCCCCGGCCCACTTTTCCCTCTCTCCCTCTCCCCAGGGGGGTTAGAGTTATACGATACGTCTGGTATTTTGCACACACTATAAGAAGGTTATAAAGCAACTATTTACACAGTAAAAAAAAAAAGATAAAATTTTGAGATTTCTTCGGGGGGCGGTCCCCTTGAGCTGAGATTTTGACATAAGGTGTAAAGTGAAAAAAAATCTTATGCTAGTTTTGAAATTTTTTCATTTTGGGGCCCCCCTCCCCCGTGGGGGTCGAAAAACCTGTTTTTCGACCCTCCAGGGAAAGTCTATGGACTCAATGGGGGTTGGTCCTACAGAAAAATTTATGAAAGCTAATATGTTCTCTACTACTATCCTAAGGTCGTCTAGTAGCTTTTTGTTTGAGTTTCGATCTGAAATTTTTTTTATTTGAATTCAAAAAAAAAAATTGTCATTATTTTTTTTTTACTTCTATTTTTTTTAAAAACAAGTTAATAGAAAAAGTTATAGGTAAAGGGCTACTAGACGACCTTAGGAATTTCGGTCTGAACATATTAGCTCCTATACATTTTTCTGTAGGACCAACCCTCAAGCAGTTCTATACTTTTGAACGTGAGAATTTGAGAAAAAAAGTTACTGAGATAATGGAGGAAGAAAAATATTTTTTAATAAATGTTTAAAATTTTTCAAAAAAATATTTTTCTCAAAAACATATATGCTTTTCGTCCCAGCCAGAGGACTCATCAGGTCTCTTCGGGAGTCAACCCAGGCAGCGACGAAGCCCTCAATAATAAATGGGAGGCTTATAAAACACAGAAAACATACCCCCCTACCCCTACATTGGGAGGCGAGTTAGACAATGTTCTACTCAACGTATAAGAATGGAATTTTCCATGAGCCTTCTTTGGTATATTTGCAGGGTAACTAAAGAAAAAAAAATTCGGAATAAGTGAAAAATAGCGGGAACCGTCCCCTTAAGTAAGCTATACAGATTAACAATTATACATGTGTAAATGAACTTCATTTTTATCCACGTACGAATAACATAGGAACATTTCACTGATAAGCTAAGTTGGAAGGGCGCTCACTTTACTTTGGTGGTCTATTAAATTATTATTTAATTATATTCTATATTTTAATCGAAATCATTTTGGTATTTTGTTAATAGAGATCATATTAGAGTTAATTTATGGTAGGAAATGTTTCAATTTAAGAAAATTGAAAAAATAAGTTGATTTTTTTTGATAGAGTAGGGAAGGAATATTGCAGAATTAGTCAGCCGTCGTGATGTGGGCTCTTTTTACCTGCTTCCCCTAAGTAATGTAAACTCATTAGAGCATATACCTATTGTTAAAGAAAACTATTTAGATAAATAATGAAATATTATAAAGAAATATCTAAGCAAGAGTTAGAAACTTTTCCTTATAATGTGGTCCTTTTTTGAATATATTGAAAAGGCTACTTAATTTAAACTCTTTAGAAATAGGACAATAGACCCAACGTTTTGTAACAACTTACCTGCTAGCCAATTAGGCTACATATGCAAATTGTAATACCTTTTCTAGATTAGGCCTAAATATTGGAACTCAGAATAATACATATGCACATAGAAGTCTAAAACTATAAAAACAATTTTTTATCAACCATGCATTCGTTGTTATTTGGTTGAGAACGTGCCCCATGTCTTTAACCAGTGCTATCATGAATTGTCGAATAGCCGTCATTACCCTACTCTTAATAATAGGAGGTTGATTGATGGACGAATTATCTAGATGAAGTGCCTATGGGAAAAGTAAGTCATTGTCAATACATGAATTCAAAATTTAGATTTGCTTAGGGTGACCAAATGGGAGGACAAAATTGAAGCTTATTTCCTAAATTTAAAGTTCCAAAAACATAAGTCTTACAAAATTTACAAATTTTGACTTATATACTAATCCTCAAACAAGTGGTAAATTTGACTTCACTGATACTTGCATAAATGAAATTGATGTTTTGAAATGGGGAGGGGTAATTATGAATTATCGATCAGTGACACCAAGTTGGTAGGTAAAATACGTAGTGTAGACCAACATAAGGGATTTCAAGTTGTCAGCCTAATTGAATGAATGAACCTAAACAAGAGAGTGGTCTCCTTGATAAGCTGCACCACGCACAACACCTGGAGGCATGAAATAGTCAAATCCAGGATCTGGTGATTAGTAGCCGACAGTTATTGGTCTGGTCTAGAACCAGATTAATAATGGTACTGTAGTATGTTCTAGTGTCTCAACTTAGAGCGTGACTCAGCAGTAGGTGCTGGAAAAGAAGAATTATACTACGAGCATGATCACTGATCAGGGTTAAACCTCACAGAGACACAAAATTCGAGGCAGAATGATATGTATACAAACTAACTAAGCAAGTTTAATTGCACTATGTTAACTATATTTAAATGAAAAAGTTGTATAGAATTAAAACTTACACTTAGTTAGCAATTACCATGCCTATCAATGATCAAAACTAGTCTGATAGACATACAAATGTACCTTACAGAAATGACCCAAGATTCTCCACCATCACTGAATCGACTAAACGGTTCAAAGTTCAGATCGATAATGATGGCTAATATCTTTGCTGATGCAAACTTTGGATTGATTGGTAACTCAAAAGAAGGCCAAAATAGAAATAATAAATTTAATAGCAGACAAAATAAATATAAATAGCATTTTTGCCCCGACAGTCACATAATATTGAAAACCCAGACGACAGTACAATAATTAAACATTTTGTAAATAATCATGTCATAATTGATTATATCATTAATGATTATATTATATTGAATCATGCCATCTTATTTATCACATTATCTTTTATCTCACTTTCACTAATCCTATTTTTATTATAATTCTCAGTTATTCAATGTTTTATAATATACATTATAACATGATTCTTCATCAAATGGAATAGTACATCAAACACAATAGTACATCAAAATGGAATAGTACATCAAAATAGAATAGTACATCAAACACAATAGTACATCAAAATGGAATAGTACATCAAAATAGAATAGTACATCAAACACAATAGTACATCAAAATGGAATAGTACATCAAAATGGAATAGTACATTAAATGCAATAGTACATCAAACACAATAGTACATCAAATGCAATAGTACATTAAATGCAATAGTACATCAAACACAATAGTACATCAAATGCAATAGTACATCAAATGCAACAGTAAATCAAATGCAATAGTACATCAAATGCAACAGTACATCAAATGCAATAGTACATCAAATGCAACAGTACATCAAATGCAATAGTACATCAAATGCAACAGTACATCAAATGCAATAGTACATCAAATGCAACAGTACATCAAATGCAACAGTACATCAAATGCAACAGTACATCAAATGCAATAGTACATCAAATGCAACAGTACATCAAATGCAATAGTACATCAAATGCAACAGTACATCAAATGCAACAGTACATCAAATGCAACAGTACATCAAATGCAACAGTACATCAAATGCAACAGTACATCAAATTCAACAGTACATCAAATGCAACAGTACATCAAATGGAACAGTACATCAAATGCAACAGTACATCAAATGCAACAGTACATCAAATGCAACAGTGCATCAAATGCAACAGTACATCAAATGCAACAGTACATCAAATGCAACAGTACATCAAATACAACAGTACATCAAATGCAACAGTACATCAAATGCAACAGTACATCAAATGCAACAGTACATCAAACACAACAGTACATCAAATGCAATAGTACATCAAACACAATAGTACATCAAATGCAATAGTACATCAAATGCAACAGCACATCAAATGCAACAGTACATCAAATGCAACAGTACATCAAATGCAATAGTACATCAAATGTAATAGTACATCAAACACAACAGTACATCAAATGCAATAGTACATCAAACACGATAGTACATCAAAATGGAATAGTACATCAAACACAATAGTACATCAAAATGGAATAGTACATCAAAATGGAATAGTACATCAAAATGGAATAGTACATCAAACACAATAGTACATCAAATGCAATAGTACATCAAAATGGAATAGTACATCAAACACAATAGTACATCAAATGCAATAGTACATCAAATGCAATAGTACATCAAATGCTATAGTACATCAAACACAATGGTTCATCAAATGCAACAGTACATCAAATGCAATAGCACATCAAATGCAATAGTACATCAAATGCAATAGTACATCAAATGCAATAGTACTTCAAATGCAATAGTACATCAAATGCAACAGTACATCAAATGCAATAGTACTTCAAATGCAATAGTACATCAAATGCAACAGTACATCAAATGCAACAGTACATCAAATGCAATAGCACATCAAATGCAATAGTACATCAAATGCAACAGTTCATCAAATGCAACAGTACATCAAATGCAACAGTACATCAAATGCAATAGTACATCAAATGCGCAACAGTACATCAAATGCAATAGTACATCAAATGCAACAGTACATCAAATGCAATAGTACACCAAATGCAATAGTATATCAAATGCAACAGTACATCAAATGCAATAGTACACCAAATGCAATAGTATATCAAATGCAACAGTACATCAAATGCAATAGTACATTTATTTACTTACATCACCATCAAAAATATAACAAATTCTACCGAGCTCTCTTTTTTGAACATTTAATAATTTATTTAACGCATTTCACTCTTTAAAATATATATACCACAACAATTCAGGCTCCACATATCTCAGTTGCAGTCAAATAACACTGTGCTATATCACCTTTCATTTGGCCAGAGTTACCTCGCGTATGGCTGCGTATTCGAGAGTCTCGAAATGCGCTAATAACTGTTTCGGTGGCTATCACGCTGTTCATGGCCTCCTAGAGCTATTCTAGACCTTATGCTACACAAAACACAGCAGTACTTGGAGTACTAAGATCTGGTCAAGCAGAGTATCTTGCATGGCCTAGAAGATGTAGCTGGGTCCACTTGTATTCTTTGGTGGCTCATGGATAAGTTTCTCGTTTGCTATAATGTTGTTACTCAGCTTCAATTTTGAATAATAGGAAAATTAAAACAGCTCAAATGACCAGGCCATGATGGACTTTAGAAGGCGATATTTATTCGCCAATAATAATTTCGCTTTCATTATTTCATGGGATTTCTTCTGCTGCATTCCGAAATGGAAGTGCAATATTGTACACTTTTGTGGATGTTGCTGGGAAGATGGAGTCTAATTTATCTTTGAGTGATGGGATATTAGAAGATGTTATGCCTTTCCATCTCTTACAGAGAATTATTTCTTTATTTAGATAAAAATGTTGCTCGGTGAAGAGAACAATAATCTAGATATTACTATTGTTTTTATGTGAATAGATTTTGATGAGGTTTAAAATAATATAAAGAAGGCATATATCAGGAGATAATATTTTACCGCGTACGAGAAATATTTGTACTAATATTCTATAAAAATGTGTATAATGTAACTAATATCTACTTTAATTTTTTCTCTATTTTATGTTTTAGAATTTATATACATTAAATGAACCTGTAGAACAAAGTAATAGAAGAGATTGTAACTATTACTTTTATCTTCAGAGTACTATACATTCAGTACACCTAGTAACTTGTCCATACTGTCTGTACCTACTGTTGTTCTAGGTACTTTGCTCGAAAAAGATTACTCGGAAAACAGTAAATCGGAATACAATTTATAGAAAACAATTGCTCGAAAACAATTGCTCGAAAAATAACTGTTCTGAAATAATTGATCGAAAAACAATTGATTGAATGAACAATTGTTCAAGACTCAATTGCTCGAAAAACAATAGCTCGAACAAACAATAATTATTAATCAAATGACCAATGCTCGAATGATCACTAATGGAGAAGTAGATTGTGTATGCCAATTGTATTTAAGTGTGCCATTTTTTTATTTAAGCAACTGAAAGTATTCATTCTGTCCCTATATAACTTAAGCAAGCAAGGGTGCCGTCAAGCCTCCCCAGACCCTCTAACAAAACTAACCAACCTTCGACCAATTGTTCTTTCGATCAATTATTCGTTCGAGCAATTGCTTTTCGAATAATTGGACTTAAAAATCTGTTTTTTCGAGCAATTGTTCATTCGAGCAATTGTTCATTCGAGCAATTGTTTTCGAGCAATTGTTCATTCGAGCAATTGTTTTCGAGCAATTTAATGGGTATCACATACAGTACACACACCCAATAACTCAACTAAAAAGTTGTTGTTCTATTTATTCTAATGAAAATGAATGAGTCCATTGAATTATTTCTCGGTATGAGCAACTAAATCAAAAAGACTGCAATTCTCCATGAGATCGTTACACTCATAAATAATTAATTAAAAATTATGGCCTGTAAATGATTTATTGCGACTATATTTTCCACGTCTAGGCAGACAATTTGTCTTGTATTTAATATTTATTATGGTTCCATGTGATTATTCTTGATTTATAGTAGAACTATTCGTACATATTATGAATATTCCTGCTATGAAAGGAACATAGTTATTATATTATAAAGTACTTCAGTTTTATTCTTTTGTTAATTATATCGACTTGACAAATTAACAAAAGTACCTCGTTTCTTGTTAATATTTATCTATTGACTAATTTATAAATTCTGTGTGATTTAGAATTTCAATTTACATTTTTAAATTTAATGCGGAGAGGGAGTTCCAATAACTTGGAAATATTTTAATGGTATCCGGTAGGAATCTTTTGGATTTCAGTCCAATCATCTATTGGGAAAATAATTGGGAATTTAATGGGATGATGAGGACACACAGGGTGAAAAATGGCGATTCACGTTAATGATATATCGATCATATATAAATTATACCTGTAGTGCATGGAGTATCTTACATTTCCGAATGTAAATTAGGCAGCAATAAATTATATTTTATGATATATATGACAGACTTTCATTCACGTTCGCACTGTTTTACTTTGATTAATTTTCAATAGAGATGGCCGAAAAAAAAATCTGTTTTTCAATTTTATCTTGAAATGATTATTTATCATTTGTTAAAATAACATTTCCTACTAAAACATCTGATCGGTTGTTGAAAAAAGTGGAAAGTGGGAGGTAAAAGCAACCATCAATAGATGCAAATAAATTGCTCAATGGAAGGTAAATAATTCCAATTGTTCAAAACTCGCTATGACTAATCCATATTCATGAGTTTTTTCAGTCAATAACAGTATTAGAATTTCCAAACGATGGAACGCTGCTGGAATGTATAATAGAAGAGTGAATACAATTAGTGAAATGAGTGAGATTTATGCGATGGGAGAATAGGCCTTAGGTGGTTAAACTTAATTTCTAAAATGACTTCAAACGTTTTTTTGAAACTTTATCATCGATGTTAGATACCTAATCAAATAAACATGAGTACTGATGAATGAAGTTGAATATAAGGTCTCTTTCGTAAAGATTTATCAGAGAAAAGAGTCATTGTGATGATGTACTATCAGAGAAAAGAGTCACTGTGATGATGTACTATCAGAGAAAAGAGTCACTGTGATGATGTACTATCAGAGAAAAGAGTCACTGTGAAGATGTACTATCAGAGAAAAGAGTAACTGTGATGATGTACTATCAGAGAAAAGAGTCATTGTGATGATGTACTATAAGAGAAAAGAGTCACTGTGATGATGTACTATCAGAGAAAAGAGTCATTGTGATGATGTACTATAAGAGAAAAGAGTCACTGTGATGATGTACTATCAGAGAAAAGAGTCACTGTGATGATGTACTATAAAAGAAAAGAGTCACTGTGATGATGTACTATAAGAGAAAAGAGTCACTGTGATGATGTACTATCAGAGAAAAGAGTCACTGTGATGATGTACTATAAGAGAAAAGAGTCACTGTGATAATGTACTATCAGAGAAAAGAGTCATTGTGATGATGTACTATCAGAGAAAAGAGTCACTGTGATGATGTACTATCAGAGAAAAGAGTCACTGTGATGATGTACTATCAGAGAAAAGAGTCACTGTGATGATGCACTATCAGAGAAAAGAGTCACTGTGATGATGTACTATAAGAGAAAAGAGTCACTGTGATAATGTACTATCAGAGAAAAGAGTCACTGTGATGATGTACTGTCAGAGAAAAGAGTCACTGTGATGATGTACTATAAGAGAAAAGAGTCACTGTGATGATGTACTATAAGAGAAAAGAGTCACTGTGATAATGTACTATCAGAGAAAAGAGTCACTGTGATGATGTACTATCAGAGAAAAGAGTCACTTTGATGATGTACTATCAGAGAAAAGAGTCACTGTGATGATGTACTATCAGAGAAAAGAGTAACTGTGATGATGTACTATCAGAGAAAAGAGTCATTGTGATGATGTACTATAAGAGAAAAGAGTCACTGTGATGATGTACTATCAGAGAAAAGAGTCATTGTGATGATGTACTATAAGAGAAAAGAGTCACTGTGATGATGTACTATCAGAGAAAAGAGTCACTGTGATGATGTACTATAAAAGAAAAGAGTCACTGTGATGATGTACTATAAGAGAAAAGAGTCACTGTGATGATGTACTATCAGAGAAAAGAGTCACTGTGATGATGTACTATAAGAGAAAAGAGTCACTGTGATAATGTACTATCAGAGAAAAGAGTCATTGTGATGATGTACTATCAGAGAAAAGAGTCACTGTGATGATGTACTATCAGAGAAAAGAGTCACTGTGATGATGTACTATCAGAGAAAAGAGTCACTGTGATGATGCACTATCAGAGAAAAGAGTCACTGTGATGATGTACTATAAGAGAAAAGAGTCACTGTGATAATGTACTATCAGAGAAAAGAGTCACTGTGATGATGTACTGTCAGAGAAAAGAGTCACTGTGATGATGTACTATAAGAGAAAAGAGTCACTGTGATGATGTACTATAAGAGAAAAGAGTCACTGTGATAATGTACTATCAGAGAAAAGAGTCACTGTGATGATGTACTATCAGAGAAAAGAGTCACTTTGATGATGTACTATCAGAGAAAAGAGTCACTGTGATGATGTACTATCAGAGAAAAAAGTCACTGTGATGATGTACTATCAGAGAAAAGAGTCACTGTGATGATGTACTATCTGAGAAAAGAGTCACTGTGATAATGTACTATCAGAGAAAAGAGTCACTGTGATGATGTACTGTCAGAGAAAAGAGTCACTGTGATAATGTACTATCAGAGAAAAGAGTCATTGTGATGATGTACTATAAGAGAAAAGAGTCACTGTGATGATGTACTATCAGAGAAAAGAGTCATTGTGATGATGTACTATAAGAGAAAAGAGTCACTGTGATGATGTACTATCAGAGAAAAGAGTCACTGTGATGATGTACTATAAAAGAAAAGAGTCACTGTGATGATGTACTATAAGAGAAAAGAGTCACTGTGATGATGTACTATCAGAGAAAAGAGTCACTGTGATGATGTACTATAAGAGAAAAGAGTCACTGTGATAATGTACTATCAGAGAAAAGAGTCATTGTGATGATGTACTATCAGAGAAAAGAGTCACTGTGATGATGTACTATCAGAGAAAAGAGTCACTGTGATGATGTACTATCAGAGAAAAGAGTCACTGTGATGATGCACTATCAGAGAAAAGAGTCACTGTGATGATGTACTATAAGAGAAAAGAGTCACTGTGATAATGTACTATCAGAGAAAAGAGTCACTGTGATGATGTACTGTCAGAGAAAAGAGTCACTGTGATGATGTACTATAAGAGAAAAGAGTCACTGTGATGATGTACTATAAGAGAAAAGAGTCACTGTGATAATGTACTATCAGAGAAAAGAGTCACTGTGATGATGTACTATCAGAGAAAAGAGTCACTTTGATGATGTACTATCAGAGAAAAGAGTCACTGTGATGATGTACTATCAGAGAAAAGAGTCACTGTGATGATGTACTATCAGAGAAAAGAGTCACTGTGATGATGTACTATCAGAGAAAAGAGTCACTGTGATGATGTACTATCAGAGAAAAGAGTCACTGTGATGATGTACTNGTGCCACATGCAGATAGGCTACTAATAAATAAGTATTCGGGTTTTATGATAAAAAAAAACATGAATAGTAGTGATTAACCACATGATTCCAATTCACATGTTACATACATACGAGATGATACAAACGGTCTAAACAAAAAGGTTATGCAGAATGAGTAATAATTAAAATCATCTATAGAATGATTAATGATCAATTACTAAAAAGAAACAAGGATTGTTAGGTGCAGCTCCACTTCATGAATAACTGACTTTTATTAAATCGAAAACAGTGCAATTTTATAATTCGAGCAATTTTGTTCATTCGAGCAATTTGATAATTCGAGCAATTGTTCATTCGAGCAATTGTTCGTTCGAGCAATTGTTTTTCGAGCAATTGTCTTTCGAGCAATTGTTCTTTCGAGCAATTGTTCATTCGAGCAATTGTTTTTCGAGCAATTGTTTTCGAGCAATTGTCTTTCGAGCAATTGTTTTCGAGCAATTTACCGGCTACCCCTAGACCCAATGTTACACATTATTTAACTTAGAAAGAAAACCAAACTCAACCCTTATAAACTCCTTACGTATAATAATGCGGAAGAAAGTTTACACAAGTTTCTGTGTTCACAGGGGTTTTTTCAGCACCTTTTGTTATATAATGAAACGCATTTCCATATCCGCTGTGCAGTAAACAATTGTTGTTACTAGCTTTACTTCACGCCACTTCGAGAGCCACACGCCACATTCCACTTCATTCTCGGCTCACATAGATACAAATGTTACTGGTGAAAATTATCCCGATTTTCTTCAGCTTGACTTTAAGCTGCCTTTTCGGATATTTAGAATATAGCTTTGTTTTGTAATTCATTTTGGTTAATAATTCCTGAAAATTAAAATTCATTATTACTACTTATAAATAAAACTTTGGATCGTTTTCGTTTAATAGGGACAACTAAAACAAACAAAAAATCAAAATATTCATTACTCTCATTTTCACACTATTACTCATTCACTAATATTAATAATAGAAAACATGGTTCGTAATTCATATTTTTCCTCGTAAAGAGGCATAAAAATATACACTCTTTTCGCTTCACTGTTGGGGAACTATTGCACTAAATGCATAATGGTTCTACTGATTAAAGTACATAATTGAAGAATGGAAATCTTCATTGTGGCCCACCTGTAAAGACGATTTCCAAATCGCCCTCTTCCTCCTTAGCTTAACTCTCCACATCTCTCTCCACTCTTCTCTATTTACCACTACACCTCTAAGAGGCTTCCATCAGAGGATTATAATTCTAAAATGAGAACAAATACAAGACAGTCGATCTTCAGAGAGAGAGAGAGAGAGAGGGAGAGAGGGGGAGGGGCAGAGGGCAGAGGGGGGGAGGGTTAAGGTTCAAGGTTTAAGGTAAGACTAGAGTTAGAAATATATTACAAATACACGAAATGATGAAAATTTGTTCAGTTGAAAGATTTTATTAGCAGCACTTTATTTCAAATTCATCGACTTTTAAATTTTGTGATAACAATATTAATAAAATGGTACAAGAGATGAGTTGCAAGGAGATAATTTGTAGCTTCTCACAACGATTGATATAATATCAAATTCAATAGTGAAGTAACGGAAGGATAAATATAATCCAGGGAGAATTTACAGCTTTATTTAAATGCAAAGAGGGAAAACTCAACATAAAAATTTGTTTCAAAACATAAATACAATAATACCACAATGATGAAAACCCTAAAGGACATTAACAGTAAACAATTGATTAGTTTTTGAATTCAAAGATTTAGTTTTTAAATTCACAAAGAATTAGTTTTCAAATTCACAAATAATTAGTTTTTAAATTCAAAAATTTTATTTTTAAATTCACATGAAATAAGTTAATCATTAATTTAACACGAACAATCAAAGCGAGGATAGAAAAGGAATTATTAAATATTAACGAGAGCAACTAAGTAAAAGATGAATTAATTTAGACAATTGAAGGATAACATGCATTGTTATTTCGAACTTTGAAATATTCACAGAAACTAGTGACTATGTAGAATGTAGATACGTAAGAAATTTTAAATGCAATATTTAAATCATAAGAAAGTTTCGTAGACTAAGGGTACGGTTACTATGGATGCGTATTCAAGCGATTTTTCGAACTGACGATATCGTCAGAAATGATCTTCAGTGCGAGGTGGTTCACAACGAGATTGCTGATCGTCAGAATATTTATGCTCAATTAATTTTGGGATCTAAACTATGTTCATTTGAGGTAATGTTTGTGAGGAATCAAAAACCAACCTGTGTGCCTCTGAAACAATAGACGCGACGCTAATTTGATCATTCTTTACACTGCACACAATCTTTGAAATACCTAAATAGAAAAATAAGGAGAATATTTTTTAAATACCTGTAAGGATATTCAAATTTTTTGAAAAAAAAAAATTGTACACAGTAACAAATATAAAACCTTCATATATATATCAAACCTTTATATAAACAAATATATATTACATATAGTTAAATAATATGTGTATTAATCCTGATAAGTAGTTTCAAATAATACATTTGCAAAACACATGGGTAAACAGTAACAACAATCGAAAGTAAGAGAATTAAACACAATAATTACCGAATTTGTCGCTAGTCGCATGAAAAAATCAAACTCATTTGAACGCTGAAGTTGTTCTGACGACTTCGTACGTATTCTGACGACTAAATCGCTGCCATTGTAACCACTCTCATTGGAAAGCATGAATTTGATTTTCATCCTATTTCAACAGAAGTATTCGGTGCGAAAAATCCCTTGAATACGCATCCATTAAGGGGGTGGCGTCTCTCTGGCCCCGAACTGTTGTAATTTAGAATATGGATATTTTTTCTTCATTCTTACCGTTCTATCATTTTTTAACGCTTCTTGCAATTTATGAGGTTATGCTCTTCAATTAGAAGGTCTTGGATTTATGTTAGGTAGGCTCATAGGCTTCATTTACGATCACCTCTTCATTTTCCTCTTCCTTCAGTGAGCACAGCCACTGTTGCTTGTGTCTCTTTTTGTCACATTCCTTGGTAAAGTGGCTGCATTTGCGGAGTAGTTTTTATGCATCCATGAACTTTGTCACCGACATGTAGGTGACTTTGTTCATAGAGCCTCTGTACTTTCTGAGCGCTTCTTCCAGTTCCTTTTATTTGATTTCCTTTTGATGTCAGCGATATGGCTTTGGTTCCAAAGCAGACGTTGAACCCCTACTAAATTATCTAATTATAGTCCTAAGGTATTTTTTTGTTCATTAAATATATGTAATCTTTAGTTTGTACCAAAAAAAGTTTTTTTGTTTATTGAATATAGCTATGGATTTCATTGTTTATACTATATATAGTTTATATAAAGTTGTATCTTTTGTTACTAAATATATATTAAAAATAATACCCTATGAATTTTTTTTTCTCCAATTAGATAATATTTATTTTCCTCTTCTTCTTTTGTCCCTATTCATCACATTCCTTGGTAAGTGACTGCATTCACAGAGTAGCTTTTCTGCATCCATGAGCATTCCCACTGTCTGTGGTAGATGAATTTTCATGGCACCTCTTCACTCTCTGTTTGCTTCTTCCAGTCCCTTAAACCCCTAATATAATTTAATTAAATCCTATTTAAATATTAATATTAGGATGATTAGATCTACCACTGGAATGGATGGTTAAAGCTACCCTTTGTTAGATTAGGGTTATATTCAATCATCTGAAGGTTAACTTTTTGAGTATGATTTCAATCATTCAAGGGGTTGATTCTACCCTTCATCTTTGAAGGGTAGAATCAATCCTATAATTCGGATTGTCTGTCAGACAACCCGACAATAAGATTGAAGTTACCCTTCAGATGGTAGAATTTAACCATCCATTTCTCTCTGTGTAGTAACCATACCATAAGACTTGTATATCGCTAATAATTTTCAAACTAACTATTATTACTCAACTCATTAAATTTGATTAATTAGGAGTAATACCTCATTATAGATAAACATTTTGTATAAAATGGCTATGCTTATTTTAACTTTGCAATGAGCGACCTAAACTTAGATAATTAAAAATAATTTCTACTAAACTTACGAGAAAGTGATTACATGATGAACAGTAGGATAGAAAAAATTACAACAAAAATATTTCTCGGATTAGTTTTGGGTAAATTAATATAAGGTTTAAATAGTATCACCTACGGCAGGAAAAACAAAAATCTAGATAATTATTTAATAAAGAATAAGAAATGTATATAGCATATTGGATTCTAGGTATATTCCACCCTAGGTATATTCCACCCTAGGAATATTCAACCCTATGTAAATTCCACCCCAGTGACATTGATCATTAGGGTGACAATATAAAGTAAAAAAATTATTTTTAGATGGCCATTTGTTAAACACTTCGTACCGATGAAGAAATAACTCAGACGACATCCTGAGACATTTGGACTATATTTAGAGGTGGCTCACATCATTCTTAGGAATTTTATCATAATAGCCAAAAATACAAATATTCATAATATGGTAGTTTATTTCAAAAGTTTACATGTTGGGCAAGTTAATATTAATTCCCTTTTAACAAGAAACAGCAATATATGCTCTTACAACAACGATTGGGAGAGGTGTGGAGGGTTTTCATTCTATCATTTCACTTATAAGATGCTGTTTTGGATTCTAGGACAAATATACCCGTGGTCAAAATATCTCCATGTAAAAGAAGGCAATTATAATATTTCAAGAGTTGTAGGTTATTATCATAATCCGATTCCAGCATAATATAAGTAATTTATTAGAGTAAAGACAGTAATAATAAAGGTATTGTAAGTAACATGGATACAGGGCATATAAATAGATTTCCTAATTAATAGAATAAATAATATGAATATTACATCTCTCCCCTTCCTCATTTATGAAATCAGTAGGTAAGGCGATCAGGAGGTTTCGTTACTCTAGTTACAGAGTCTAGTACTTCTCCTAATTTCTTGATCCGCATTTTCTAGTTATTCAGGTTCTAATTCAATTTCAGGTTACATAGTATTCTCTTCAAGGTAGAAGGATTTTCAAGTTATTCAGTTATTAATTCTTAATCTTCTTCATCAGTCTTTGTGCAATCTTCTTCATTTTAAATCACCTCGGTACAATCATATTATTAGTTTTAACTAGGAAATTATTGCTAAAAGTCCACATCTTCACTTTTCTCATTTATTGAGTTGGTATCAATTTCGGTTGGAATTTATTAGAATTGTGATATGTCTCTTGTTACTCTTCTTTGCGCATCATTCGTTGCTGCAATCATTGATCCTTTTTAGCAATTACAGTCATTGATGTAGGATCAAAAATAGGATAAAACTTGTTTCTCTAATGATTCCTCAACAGAACCATATCACCAATATTCACTTTCTTGTATTTCTTATGGTGTCTCTTTGCATTGTGTTTCATTTTATATTTTGAGATTTAGTCATTTCTTCTAATCGGTACCGTTATTTTATCCTTTACTTTCTGTTATATTTCTTCCAGTTCAGGTAATCGTGTTCTCATTTTTCGATTAAACATAACTTCATAGGGTGAAAAATTAGTACTAGAATGAGGAGTAGCACGATAATCTCGTAGATAAGTTTAAATTTCTTATAACCAATTTCTATTTTCAACTAATGAACTTCTTATGGATTTTCTCATCATTCTTTCAACTTCACCGTTGGCTCTTGGATGTCTTGGTGTAACTTTCCGATGATGAATATCCAATTGCTAACAATAATGCTAAAACTTTGAGGAGGTGAATGGAGGGCCGTTATCTGTTCTTACTTCTTACGGAACTCCAAACATGCCGATAATTTTATCAAATGAATCAATCACAGTGTCTGCTTGAAGATTATTTAAAACCTCCACTATTGGATATCGGGAATAATCATCGTGAACAACAAATAGATATTTTTGATTTTCTATGGGACCAAGAAAATCCATGGTGAGTTGCTACCAACAGTATTTAGGTACTTCTGACATATGCAGTGGTAAACTCTGACTTTAGTCCTCTCATTATAAGGCCCTCTTCGCTTATCCATAATTCATCTTCAATATTGAAAAAGGATCTCAATTGCGTAGTTTGTTCTTTTGGTGGAGGCCATTTCTTGTTTATCAAAAATTTCTCAACTTCTTGAAGTGTCTTGTCCTTCATTGTTTGCTCGACTAATTCCTACTTTGGTATTTTCTTCGGTATGCTACTATTAGTGATGTAATTGCAGTATTATTCTATTGACTCTTCCAAACGAGTATCCTATTTTGAACCAGCCACCGGGGCTCTTGAAAGATAATCTGCAGGGTTAGATTTACCTTCAGTATATTCAACTGTAAAATCGTACTATTGCACCTTAAGTAGCATCCGTTCTATTCTTGACGTTATTTATGATCTTGGATTATTAAATATTCTCTCTAATGGTTTGTGATCAGAGAATACAGTAAGCTTTTATGGATATACCATTTTTAGAAAAGGTATATCCGAAGAATTTAATTTCATCTTGGCTGAAAGTACATTTATCCTCATTTAATGTGAAACCACTTATTCGAGGGATTTCATGACAGCCTTCAGGTTTTTTTCGTGTTCATTTTAAGTTTGTCCAAAAACAACAATGTCATCACTAATATTAATAGCTCCTGGTATATTAGCAATAGTGCTTTGAATGATGTTTTGAAATACCTCAGCAGCAGATGAAATTCCAAAACTAAGTCTCTTGTATCTTCTCAAACCGATATGTGTTGAGAATGTAGTTATCGGGCGGCTATCAGGATGTATCATTATTTTATGGTAACCTTGATTCAAGTCAAGCTTGGAAAAGACTGTAGCTCAATTAAATCTACAAATTATGTCATCAATGGTAGGTGAAAGATGACGTTCTCTTTAAATTGCCTTATTGGCTTCTCTCATATCTACGCACAATCTTATTTCTTTCAGATTATTTGGCTTTGGTACCACCACAATGGGTGATACCCAGGGTGTATGTCCATCAACTTCTTCTATGATGTCATTATCTTCTAGCTCCTTTATTTTATTCTTAATCTATTTCCTAAAATGGAATGGAATTCTCCGATGTTACTAGATGACTGGTTTATTGTTTTCATCTATATGTAGCTTGACTGAACTTCCTTTATATTTTCCAATTCCTTTAAATAAATTCGGGTAATCTTACATTAATTATCATGATGTGATATTATTTGCAATATAAATAATCTTTAATCTTGAAGCAGTTTTAAATCCAATTAAATTTCCTGTATTGTAGCTATCGGTAACATAGAAAGTGACCTCTTCGTACACCTTACTAAAAGCAACAGTTGCTTTAAATTTTCCTTTTATTTACATAGGATATTTACTTTAAAATGCGTAAATTTATATCGCAGTTTCCATCAGCTTCACCTTATTCTTGAGTAAGGAATAACGGTACCCATCTATTATGTTCACAGATGCTCCTTTATCTAACAAAAATTAAATATCTGTCCTGTTAAGCTTCATCATAATTTATGGTGCTTATTAGTTATTTGATGAAGCATTTTAGATGTATTCATGTTCAGAACTAGTTGCAGTTTCTTCTTCATCACTAGACTCTTTCATGACAGTTTCAGTAGATTTGATTGCTTTCTTCTTCTTGAAGCACACTGTTTCGAAGTGATTGAATCCCTTACAATGGTTACATTTCTTACCTTTTGCTGGGCATTCTTTTGAGTGGGGATATTGTCCGCCAGATCGGTAACATTTATTTTCTTTCGTGTTATCATTTGTTCTTAAGAGACTCCTGCAGTGCCTTTAATCTCAACTGATGTGAGGTGCATCCTTGTATAAGCTGTATTTTAATTTCATTGTCAGTATCATGAAATTCACATTTTGCAGCTATTTTCCTTAGGCGAGTGTGAAAAATGTCAATATTTTCATCTCGTCCTTGAACAGCTTTCCTGAATTTGATATCCTCAAATTCTTCACTTTTTCTGGGGCAGAAATGGTTGTTGAGTAGAGTAATTGGTTCAGCAAAGGTGTCACATATATTATTGGGCAGAGAACAATATATTTCAAAGAGTTCCTCTCCTCCATTGTGAAGCATCAGTGCTATCTTCTGTTCCTCTTCTTCTATTTTGTATGCTTTCAGCATGCTTTCAAATCTTGCCAAATATTTTTTCCATCTTGCTCCAGCAGAGGTAATTTCTTCATTTGCTACAAATGTTCCAATTTGTCGCCAATATAATAATTCAAGAGTTGTAGGTTATTATCATAATCCGATTCCAGCATAATATAAGTAATTTATTAGAGTAAAGACAGTAATAATAAAGGTATTGTAAGTAACATGGATACAGGGCATATAAATAGATTTCTTAATTAATAGAATAAATAATATGAATATTACAGCAATGATCCCCCCAGTTTTAAAACCCTATGCAATAATTCTCCATTCCCGTTAAAAACCTCATGGTAAAAAAAATTGGTCAGAACCATTTTACACCACTTTTACTCGAAGTCAAAATACCAAATTTTGAATAAAGTAAAAATAACAAGAAGTAATATAACACATCATATTGCGGTTAATATCGCTTTTGCTTTAGCGATAGTGAAGAAAATCAGCTTGTGATTGAAAATAAAATACATCAACTGATAAAAAGCGTTCACACAACCTTTCTTTCTGTTGTTCTAAAAAAAGTGTAGTGAAAAATTTACAGCTTGTGATTGGTCATCACAAGGTTTAATTTTCTACAATGATAATGAAAGTTACCTAGTTTTATATTAAATATTAATGAATGATTAATATCAATATTAACAAACATATCCCATAAAGTGGGGTGGAACTTACTGGGTTGGAATATACCGGATGGAATATACCCTGGTGGAATATACCAGAGTGGAATTTACCGAGGTGGAATTTAACGGGGTGGAATATACTTTGGTGGAATATTCCGGGGTGGAAAATACATGTCACCAGCATATTGGCCTTCACATTAACTCTGACCACCAGTCAAGTAAGACGTGTGCCGCTCTCTGTTCCTAAACCTGATAGTTAGCTGAATTGTGGTATTTTGTTCTCGGTGTACCTAGTTTTCCCGGTGGCAATATAAGTTATATTTTTCTATTTAATTCTGGATTCTATTTTTCATAAAGTAGCTTTTTTTATTCGTTCTTTCGAATTCATCTTCGTAATTCATTTATAAATTGAAATGATTTTAAAATTACCCCCACTATAAATGATTAATAAGTTCGGTTACTAAAAATTGTTTATTTTCTCGTATATGTTGTTTGTGGAGATAAAATCTAAGGTGGAGATTTGTTGTTTCACCGATATTCGTATAGTTACAGTTTCCACATTTAATTCCATATATACAAACTTTAGTTATATAATTCATATTAAATCTTATTTAACTTCAAAATTATTAAAATAGAATGTATCACCTTCAAGTATATTATTGCAAAGTTGGCATCTTCCTTCTGAGCATTTATTAACTTGAGGAAATTATTTATTACCAAATTTAGCAGTGATAAGAAGCTGTGTTAGATTTTTTGGTTGTCTTTTAGTATTAATTAATATTATATTTTCGAATTTACTTTTTAGTGAAGGAGTATTTTATTTTTTTGAGAAAAACATACATATGATGTTGCTTGATAGTATGCGCGTAAAATTGACACTAGGAAGATTGTCCCCAAGAAAACATCCACTGTGGGAAAATTGCCACTGGGAAGAGTGCCACTGGGAAAATTGCCACTGTGGGAAAACTGCCACCCAAAAAATTGCCACTGAGGAAAAATGGCCACTGTGATAATTGCCACTATAACATATATTAACATTATATATATATTAACCAACTAAACAATTATTTTACTCTTTAAAAATAACGAACTGACAAAAAGTACAAAAGTATTCGAATTTTATGTAAATAAAATTTTCACTGTGCGTTCATCTTTCATTTACAAGTTTAAAAAAACTATTTAACCATGGCACGATCAATGAGCCTGAGAGGCACATTTCGGTTTGAAATATTTAAGCATAATTTAGTAACCAATTGATTTGAGTTACTGAAATTTCTTGACTTTTATTGTCTATGACGTAACTATTTATCGTATGATTCAATGATTGAGAGAGGGAGACACAATCAACAACATCTACATTTGCGGATAGGAAAGAGAAACTAAGAAATAGATAGAACACCCTTCAGTTATATAATGAAAGCTACTTTAACTATGTAATCGTAGAAATAATTAATCTGTAACCAGATCAGTATGGATCGTGCAAAAAAATGTAACGATACACTACAGTATGGACCACAAAAACGAACACCCGAATTATACTGATTATTACTTTCAAATAAATAAATATATTTTACTTCATTTCATTGCATTGAGCCCAAAAAATAACTTGAAATTGGTAATATTGTAATTCTCTCAGCATTAAAGTTATAATATAAAATAGAAAACATACAAAATAGGAAACAATAGTATTAGGATTTTGTACAACTTTTTCCTGGAAAGCAGTTATGTGTAACTAACCTTTATACTCCTGTTTTTCAACATAATGCTGAGAAAAGGAAAATATTACCAATTTGAAGTCGTTTTTCTAAGTGATTATAATATAATATAATACAAAAAGAATTAAATTAACGATTTTTTCCAAAGTTATAAGCAGTTAAATTCGAGATTAATTTTTTACTTTACCTTTACTATACTGTATACAAAACTAAACATTATAGAGAGACCAGTTTCATAAAAAAGATACTAATTACATTTTAGTAGAGCACTTTTGAAGGAGAGAAGATAACTTGACGTCAAACTAGTAGAGTAGAGAACCTTTAAATGGCTTTATCTCTTCAGGGAACAATTAAACACATTAAGCTAAGAATTAATTGCGTATCAGTACACTCACACCCACCGACGGAAGAATTCACTTAGATCATATAACTTGTCAAAATGAGATGTACACATTGTAAAAACTCTTATATATTAAATTCAGATCAACATTACATTTAGTACCTATGATTTGTGTGATTTTCGAAAAAAAAATTTAGTATGAATGTACTGTGGCAATTTTCCGGGTGGCAATCTTCTCACAGTGGCAATTTTCCTCAATGTCAATTTCCGGGTGGCAATCTACCCACCATGGCAGTTTTCCCGGTGGCAATCTTCCCAGTGGCAATTTCCCGGGTGGCAATCTTCCCACAGTGGCAATCTTCCCACAGTGGCAATTTTCCTCAATGGCAATTTTCCGGGTGGCAATTTTCCTAGCACCTTTGATAGTTATCCTCAATAGTAGGATTGTATGTTGTTATATAGGTTATTTTATTTTTTCCGAGTCACAGTTTTTATTTCCAGACAACAGATCATTTCGTTGGATAATTTTCGCTCTTTTGATTCCTGCGTTAATTAATTTCTTTGGGAGATTACATGCATTTAAATATGTTTCTAATTCTTCTAATCTTTCTTGTTTTATATGATTTTTCTGATACGATTGTATTAATTCTTCTTGCCAAGTTGAAGGGTATATTATTTTTAATGTGCCTAGGGTGATTGGATTTACAATTAAGATATTATTTACAATCAGTCTCTTTATAAAATATATCCAATTTTAATGAATAATCATTGGTTTTGTATATTTTAATATCTAAGAAATTAACAGTGTCACCACTTTTATCGCAGATGAATTCTAATTTATCGTCGAGATTATTCAATTTAGAAATGAAGTCTTCGTAATTACCCCATATATTATTCCAGATTAGAAAAATAACAACGAAATATCTAAAATATCTTTCCTGTATATTGTGTGGGTCATTATTAGTTAGTGTGGCGAAACAAGGTGCCATTTTTTTTACCCTTTGCAGTCCTTTGTATATTTAGATAATTTTTATTTTCAAACATATAATTATTGCAAGGTATCAGTTCAACTCCACCAATTTTAAATTCAATAGGAAATATTGTCAGTAATTAGGAATAATAAACATTCCGTTTGTCACTATCAGAAAGTAACTGACTATTAATTAGAAATAGTGGGAGTGGTTCGGTTGTGAGATCTGTACCTCTGTAATAAATTTCAATTGGATGTTGAATGTATGAAAATATATTATTCTCATATATCTTCAATCATAAAATTGTTTTATAATTTCAAATTATTAAAATTACTAACATATATTAATTTATAAAACAAAGAAATATTTATTCTCCTTCTTTATAGCTCTTTTTATGTGTACAATAAGAGTAATTAACAAAACTGAAATCCTATAATAGTCAAGTTTACTTTTTACAATAGACAAAGCATTGTTACTATAATCCAAATGCTTAAAATATTCAAACTATTGCTCCCTTTGGGAGTTTTTGGCTGTGCATTCAGTCACTGGATCTGTGATTCGGCACAAAAACCATGCAATGATTTGACAGTGAAAAGCGACTACATCAAAGAAGGTTTGGCCGACTGGTTTCACGATTCATCAGAAGTAAAAGAAATGATTACGGATGGTATTTGTGCCATAATTTGTCAAACACGAAATTGTTCTGCCTATATCTACTCTCAAGGTGAAAAACTTGACAATAATTTAGATAAACCTAATATTGAATAGATCTATTCTCTTAATTAATTGTCCGAATATTTATTACCTAGTCATTTATATTATTAATCGAATATTTAATACCTTGTCTCTTAATTCATTGTGTGAATATTTAATACCTAATCTCTTAATTCATTGTCCGAATATTTAATGCTTAATCTCTTAATATATTGTCCGAATATTTAATACTTAATCTCTTAAATTTATTGTCCGAATATTTAATACCTAGTCTCTTAATTTTTTGTCCGAATATTTATTACCTAGTCATTTATATTATTATTCGAATATTTAATACCTAGTCTCTTAATTATTAAATCCGAATATTTAATACCTAGTCTCTTAATTTTTTGTCCAAATATTTATTACCTAGTCATTTATATTATTATTCGAATATTTAATACCTAGTCTCTTAATTATTATATCCGAATATTTAATACCTAGTCTCTTAATTCATTGTCCGAATATTTAATACCTAATCTCTTTATTTATTTTCCGAATATTTAATACCTAGTCTCTTAATTCATTTTCTGAATATTTAATATCTAGTCATTTCTATTATTATTCGAATATTTAATACCTTATCAACTATTAAATTATTTGCTTTATTCCCTATGTCAAAAAGTCTGTGATAGATTCATATTCACTCAACACAATTCTCTCATAGATTCTGTGTGCATTCTGGGCACTCAGACGGAACTCCAAACAGATAGCAAATCTTCGTCAATGTTCTTCTCGATGAAACATTGTATCAATGTGGCTGTGAATAAACAAACTTACACATCTATTGCATATAGGAACGTTTAGTAAGTATCAAAAACATTTATTAGCTAATATGAACTAACTGCTTTCAAACGATACTTCAAATAGTGAATAACGCTTGACTTATTATAACATCCGTTGGACGATTGTATTGTCCTTTTGCTATAGTAAATCCTTCAAGGTACCATATGCATAAACTCCTAAACTAATAGGAGCGCTACCCAGGTAACATTGAACCTTCCCAGAAGATTCCAGGAACGTTCCATTGGAACGTTCCCTGAATGTTCCACTGGAATGTCCCCTGAATGTTCCTTTACTGACACATTCCAGGAATATTCCAATGGAATCTTCAAGAATATTCCCTTTGGAACATTCCCTGAAGACTCCATTGGGACATTCCCCGAAGACTCCATTGGGACATTCCCCGAAGACTCCATTGGAACATTCCTTGAAGACTCCATTGGAACATTCCTTGAAGACTCCATTGGAACATTCCCTGAAGACTCCATTGGAACATTCCCTGAAGACTCCATTGGAACATTCCCTGAAGACTCCATTGGAACATTCCCTGAAGACTCCATTGGAATATTCCTTGAAGACTCCATAGGAACATTCCCTGAATACTCCATTGGAACATTCCCTGAAGACTCCATTGGAACATTCCCTGAATACTCCATTGGAGCATTCCCTGAAGACTCCATTGGAACATTCCCTGAAGACTCCATTGGAACATTCCCCGAAGACTCCATTGGAACATTCCCCGAAGACTCCATTGGAACATTCCATGAAGACTCCATTGGAACATTCCAAGAAGACTTCATTGGAACATTCCATGAAGACTTCTTTGGAACATTACTTGAAGACTCCTTTGGACAACTTCTGAAGACTCCTTTGGAACAACTTCTGAAGACTCTTTTGGAACATTCTCTGAAAACTTCTTTGGAACATTGTCAGAAGAATCCTTTAGAACACTGTCAGAAGAATCCTATGGAACACTTTCAGAAGACTAAATTAGAACTGTGAATTTATAGTG
Source organism: Caprella mutica (assembly GCA_947561585.1). Classification (NCBI taxonomy): domain Eukaryota; kingdom Metazoa; phylum Arthropoda; class Malacostraca; order Amphipoda; family Caprellidae; genus Caprella; species Caprella mutica. The sequence continues at coordinate 3,022 of CANNZV010002306.1, read as the reverse complement.
GGAATGTTAAATGTCACCTGGGTCAAGATGGTAGTAATCTACTATATAAGCTATAGTGAGTCAAGATTTGCTGCGGAATCAATGGAAATATATTTTTACTACTATCTAATGGTTTTACAGTATACTCTCGCATCCTATTTTCAATGACTTTTTCCATCAAGAAAATAGAAAGAAGACATCATGGAAGAGGGGGGAAGTAAAACTAAGCTCTATGCACTAGGTCGACTACTCTGATATCACAGGTAACAGTGTCGACCCAGCGCACTCTGGCAATATTGCAGAAACCAAAATGAAAATGAACTCAAGGAACTATAGGGAGAAATGACAGACGGTAAAAATAGAGGAATAACAGTTTATAGTAAATAATTACCTAAAAAACAGAAAACATGATAATTGAAAATTTAAGCAATAGATTTATTGAAAAACAAATATAGTGCTATTTTTGGATAAAAACTAACTATTCAAATGGATGCTTCATCTATAGTTTAATTAATATAGATTGTAGGGAAATGATTAGCAAGTAAGAGGATATTTTATTCAGGTACCTGACACGTATAGCAGCTCAAATTCCATTACCCTGAAGGCTATAAAAAACGTTTAAAAAATCTATTAAAATACTTGAACAAAAAATCTAAATAGCTAGCTACAAAACTTAATATTTATCTATAACATTCTATCTAATAAAAAAAAAAAAAAACTCTTTATTTACAAACGTTCTATAGCTGCAAGATTAGGATCAGTAGTCTCAAGGCTAGGATCAGTAGTCTCAAGGCTAGGATCAGTAGTCTCAAGGCTAGGATCGGTAGTCTCAAGGCTAGGATCAGTAGTCTCAAGGCTAGGATCAGTAGTCTCAAGGCTAGGATCAGTAGTCTCAAGGCTAGGACCAGTTGTCTCAAGGCTAGGATCAGTTGTCTCAAGGCTAGGATCAGTTGTCTCAAGGCTAGGATCAGTTGTCTCAAGGCTAGGATCAGTTGTCTCAAGGCTAGGATCAGTTGTCTCAAGGCTAGGATCAGTTGTCTCAAGGCTAGGATCAGTTGTCTCAAGGCTAGGATCAGTTGTCTCAAGGCTAGGATCAGTTGTCTCAAGGCTAGGATCAGTTGTCTCAAGGCTAGGATCAGTTGTCTCAAGGCTAGGATCAGTTGTCTCAAGGCTAGGATCAGTTGTCTCAAGGCTAGGATCAGTTGTCTCAAGGCTAGGATCAGTTGTCTCAAGGCTAGGATCAGTTGTCTCAAGGCTAGGATCAGTTGTCTCAAGGCTAGGATCAGTTGTCTCAAGGCTAGGATCAGTTGTCTCAAGGCTAGGATCAGTTGTCTCAAGATTAGGATCAGTTGTCTCAAGATTAGGATCAGTTGTCTGAAGATTAGGGTCAGTTGTCTGAAGATTAGGGTCAGTTGTCTGAAGATTAGGGTCAGTTGTCTCAAGATTAGGGTCAGTTGTCTCAAGATTAGGGTCAGTTGTCTGAAGATTAGGATCAGTTGTCTGAAGATTAGGGTCAGTTGTCTGAAGATTAGGGTCAGTTGTCTGAAGATTAGGGTCAGTTGTCTGAAGATTAGGGTCAGTTGTCTGAAGATTAGGGTCAGTTGTCTCAAGATTAGGGTCAGTTGTCTCAAGATTAGGGTCAGTTGTCTCAAGATTAGGGTCAGTTGTCTCAAGATTAGGGTCAGTTGTCTCAAGATTAGGGTCAGTTGTCTCAAGATTAGGGTCAGTTGTCTCAAGATTAGGGTCAGTTGTCTCAAGATTAGGGTCAGTTGTCTCAAGATTAGGGTCAGTTGTCTCAAGATTAGGGCAAGTTGTCTCAAGATTAGGGCAAGTTGTCTCAAGATTAGGGCAAGTTGTCTCAAGATTAGGGCAAGTTGTCTCTAGATTAGGGCAAGTTGTCTCTAGATTAGGGCAAGTTGTCTCTAGATTAGGGCGAGTTGTCTCTAGATTAGGGCTAGTTGTCTCTAGATTAGGGCTAGTTGTCTCTAGATTAGGGCAAGTTGTCTCTAGATTAGGGCAAGTTGTCTCTAGATTAGGGCAAGTTGTCTCTAGATTAGGGCAAGTTGTCTCTAGATTAGGGCAAGTTGTCTCTAGATTAGGGCAAGTTGTCTCTAGATTAGGGCAAGTTGTCTCTAGATTAGGGCAAGTTGTCTCTAGATTAGGGCAAGTTGTCTCAAGATTAGGGCAAGTTGTCTCAAGATTAGGGCAAGTTGTCTCAAGATTAGGGCAAGTTGTCTCAAGATTAGGGCAAGTTGTCTCTAGATTAGGGCAAGTTGTCTCTAGATTTATATGACATGACAAGATTATGTAAAAGAATGTAAAGATAGAAAAAATAGGAATAATTTGATATCTTTAGATAATTATCTATTCAAAGTACATGTTTGTTGTCAGTATATTCTAATTAAATCAAGTGATGAGTTGTAAAGACTAATAAAGACTCTCTTGACTTCTAGTATTTATTGTGTGACTTTATTTCAAATTTTCTTCCTGGTAGTTTTCAAGTAGACAAATATGATTTTTATTGTATTTAATCATAGTTATTTTTTTTTTGGCTAGGAACTTTTTCAACATGAAACTAATCAAAAATATACGATCAAAATATTAGCATGCATTAAATAATAAAGTACAGAAGAGTGTTTATTACGGTAAATAGAATATTATAAGATATTTATAAATACATATGCGAAAAACCTATCAGCGTGTTTCAATGTCACGCTAATATAAAATATTTCAGCAAAGAATATTGCTATTATTGCTACGTTAATAACGGGTATTCGTATAAATATGCATTGCGAAAAATACATCAATGAAAAATTTTAACCGCCAATTGATGATTACATTATAATTCTAGTTTAAAAATGTATTCGTGTACTTAATTTAATTATATTAACCTGTAAACTTTATATATTAAGCTGCCAATTTCTGGAAAAGCAAAATATACGGAAACCAGAATCACACAGCCGAAAAAAATACAAATGACGGAAAATTCTCCGAAATTCAGTAATTTATTTCGTAATTCAGTTATTTTTTTATTGATCTGAAT